>JAEKIV010000301.1:0-38671 GCA_016801325.1 Hypholoma fasciculare
CAGCCCGTCCCTAGCCCATCCCTAGCCCAACCCTGGGCAAAACCCTAGCCAAAACCCTACATATAATACCCATAACCCAATTCGGCTTGGAGCGCAACGTTCACATCGAAGGGGCGAAGACATGAATTCACCGTGAAAAATAGGAGAGGGACATTGGGAAGCGGTAGATACGATATGGATGAAGAGCGGTTCGAACCAAGTTCAAGTTCGAGCTTCGCTTTTCGGGCGCGCGTCGCGTGCGTCACGTGTAGCTCGGCAGGTCACGCTCCTGCCAAAATAGAAATCAACGCTCGGCTCCGCTTGTTCTGCTCTTCCTCCTCCCCTTCGTCTTCCTCCCAAGCGCGTCTCTCAAGCGCGTGCCGAAAAGCTTTTCTGTAATTGGCGAATCAATCTGGGCGCAGACTCGATGGCGTTCGACAATGGAATAACTACACGGCGTGCAAATTGCGCCATCGGCTAGTGCCCTTCTCACCTGCTCTCCCCTCAGCTAAATTCGACGCGTCTTCGCTAGCTTCACTGGTCACTCTAAGAACACACAGCGCCCATACCGCATTTCTGTCCCTTCGCCGCCGCTGAACAGCGCCATCTCAGCCCGCATGTGCACAACCACACAGACCCATGAATACTCCACCACGTATCGCCCTCCCGTTCCCGGCTCCTACAACATGCACTGTCATCACCCAGGTACGCTGCTCTCCATCCCAGACTGCATTTTCTCGCACTCACACAACTTATTTTCCAGAACACGAAGAAACGGCTCCCTTTCCACCCGCCCCTCCCTCAGCTATATTCGACGCATCTTCGCCACTCTCAGAAAACCGGGTGTCTCTTCTGCACTTCCGCCCCTTCGGCGCCTGTCCTCACCAAACGACGCGATCCCGACCCGCATATACCCTCCCCCCATGAATACCCCGCCGTTCCCGGCTCCTACGGCACGCTCAGCACGCCCCCCCACTTTACATCACGCCCACCAATGTCTCCTTTACTCCACTATTCGAGGACCCGCTCTCGGTCGCCCCGTTTCGATCCAGCTCCAGACACCCGCCCATCTCCTCCTCCCCAAGTTTCTCATCTCGCATAAGCGTCCCCTTGCACCGCTCCGCCCACGCCTCCACCCGTTCCCCTCTGTTCAAGTACGCCGCTCTGATTATCAGCGCTCTTCCACTGTTCTCCCTTTCTGTGCCTTCAGCGCGGACGCTCATGCACGCCCCGTCGGCATACATATATTTGGAGGGGGAAGGAATGGGATTCTAGTGGGTGATACAGATGCTGTACAGGTCGAGGCGGAAATTACGAGGGCGCGTTGCGCTCTATCTCGGCCGAAATATGGCCGCGGGTGACGGGGTTCTAAAATCGCTTCACAACAGAACTAAACAATGTGTGTTCTTCTTTCTCTACCGCCGCGTTGGCTAAGGTCGGTGCGTGGATGCATTGTCGAGCACGTAGACACGCTGTGAGGCTCTGGTGTGACGCCATCCGAAGTAAGCGTGTCTAGAGTACTCTCAAGGAATCCACCGCCGCCCTGGGAGTACACCCTGGCAACACCTGCAGGTATATATAAGCGCACTGGCTGAAAACAGATGAGGAGCTCGGGCTTGGTGGTTTCAGGATATCATCGGTGCTGGGCAGAGATTGTATCTCGCATGGCTGTTGTGCGGTGGATGGGCCAGGCGGGTAGCAGGAGGAGTGCCGCGACTGGGGTTTGTGTCTACGCGTCAAGTGTACCTCGTGTGTCAAGGACGCGCCATGTATGTCTTGCGGCGGCAGAAAATGGCTCATCTACCTGTCTTCTGAGAAGGTGGAGGCGGAAACACGCGGAACAAGTACATGTAGCTCTGTCTCTGCCTTTTTGTCTTATACATGTCCCTCTTTGGTCTTTTTCACCTGATGAGGGCCTCGTTCCATTTTTGCACGCGTGTTTGAACACCCTTATACATGTTCTCGCAGGTATCCAACTCCAAAGTTCCATTTCCCCCGCCTTCGCTCCCATCATGCTGCTGAAGCAGTAAAAATGCCCCACAGGATCCAAATCCATAGCCTGGTGTGCGTGCTCCCTTCTCCCTCAACATACCCATACCCACACAGACATTATGCCGCCGAACGCCATCCACCCAGCCGGATGCCACCTTCGCAAAGTCACTGTGGTGTCCTCCCCCCCGCGGCACCTTCATTCCGTCCCCATGCGCGTCATTTCGCCAACCGCAGACGCAGCTTAGTTCTGAAGCACGACTACATCTACATGCCAGGTTCATGCTCATGGTGAATATATCTACTAATTACTTGCTGCCCATCCCTGTTGTCTATTTAAGGTGAGAAGGAGACAACAGCAATGGATAAATAGATAGAGAAGCAAGCATGATAGATGGCAGGGAGGAAAGCACTACCGCCACAGTGCTGAAGATGACAAAATTGGTGACGTCTTCCTACGTATTGCATCGCAGGTGAGTGCTCGAGCACTGACTCCGTCGCGCTAACCGGGAGCGCCGGCGCAGAAGGTGAGGAAACTAGTAGATAGGTTGAATTGGAAGCAGGAGGGGGGTCAAGTGCTGATGGTAACCCATGACAGAACAGCGCTATGGAGGTAGCGGCTCACAGATAATTCGCAAGTGAGGATAGCTCCCATTTATAGCTGGACATGGAGATCAGCTCAGGCAGTCAGAGCGGTAGAACACTGTTCATACGGTGCATTTGAAGGTATGCTAAAATAGATACATTTATGTACCAAGTCGTCTACATAAGTCATTAGGCCTCGGGTCCGGTGACAAATCCCAAAAAATTATGCCAGTCTTTTGACACCCGCACAAATGCTGCTTTCAGGCCAGGTTTGGTTAAAATATCCTGAACACGTGCGTAATTCATGTCAGCGACGTCAGGGGTATGCCCAGCCATAAGATCCACTACAGCAGCGTGGTTGTCAGCTCGTCCGGCGGGATCCGTAGAAAATCTCCCATAGTTGGTTTCAGGGTAGTGTCGCTGTATTGCGATCGAGAAGTGCCGGTAAATTCGAGCACCCATTTTTGCACCCATTCCACGCTCCATGCAGTATTTCAAGTTGTCAGATAAGTGTGTGGGACTCCATGCGCGGCCATACGAGGCCCAAATCCTTTGGCGGTAAGCAAGAATTACAGCCTGCCTGTTCTCGTGTTTGATCAGCAGATCAAACAATACCACCAACTCTATAGGTCGAATAACTCGGACAAGAATCCAGAGAAGGCGAAATACCCGATATGGGAGGAGTCGGAGGATCTCCTTATGTTGACCAGTTATGAATGCACCTTTGTGATAACCGGTGCGGAATCCCCCTGTGCGCTCCTGATCTTCAATTACAACGTTTCGGCTTGCTTCTATCGTGTTGATGGGGCTTTGGAGAGCTTGTTCTGTCATTCGACCAACTCCTGGTCCCTGAGTGGCATGCGAGAGAAATTGCACGTCCCCGAGAGCCTTGTCTATGTCTGAAATCCACTTTAGGCCATCAGTGCGGCCAAATCGGAGACTTCCAGAGGAGTCTTGCTTTATGTCTAGCTTTTTGTGCTGCAATATCTTATGGAAAAATCGATCCGAATCCTCGTTGTCGAAATTTCCATCTCGGATGTCTAGAAGGATGCCATTCCCTGCAACGTCTTCCTCAGTGTCCCTGTTTGATAAATCCTTGAGCTCCGAAAGATTGCAGGACTTGTCAAGTCCCTCAAGTGTAAACAGACCCAACAGGATGTTCTGTTCGAAAAACTTTTCTGTCTCTTGAAGCTTTGTTTGGAGAAACTCCTTGTATTTTAAAATATCAATGGAGATTTTTCCAATGGTCACGGTGTCGCCACGCCACCAAATCATGTCTGGGCGGGGTGTAGCCTTTGATACGACACTCGTTCTGTGTAGAAGATCTCTGAGTGCTGCAAATGGTGACATGTTATGGTCTTGAAGATACTTTCCGCAGAAAGTTTCGAATCCCCTTAAAATTTATATTAGCATAATATTATGCAACTGATAAAACAATGGACTCACTCCTGAAATGCGTCATTCAATTTAAGGTTTTCCTTCAGAGAAACGATTTTTTGCAATGCACGGAGGCGAATAGAGTACTGTAATTTGGCCATTATCGGTGGAATGAGGTGGATATTGATATATGAACCATTTTTGGCCACACACTGCATGGCCAAGAAAACAGTGGATGGCATCTCGAAGTCCGTTGCGGTCTCATATTCTTCAGGGAAGTAAACCTCGTTAAAGACATTTGCGAGAAGAGTTTCTGCTTCGGCCTTG
The DNA here is from genome assembly GCA_016801325.1 of Hypholoma fasciculare. Lineage (NCBI taxonomy): Eukaryota > Fungi > Basidiomycota > Agaricomycetes > Agaricales > Strophariaceae > Hypholoma > Hypholoma fasciculare. Next base: position 4,258 of record JAEKIV010000301.1, read on the forward strand.
GTATCGTTGTTATATCCATCGAGAAAGGCTTCTAAACTGTCAAGAGAAGCTTTTTGCTTTGCATTGAAATGGTAAGCTTTTTCTTGTCTTTTGTTCGCGCGCTGATTTGCTTGGAGCATCGCCCAGACAAAGTGGAGCTCCACAATTGCATATGAAGCGATCGATCTTTTCTCCGTGAGTGGCGCGAAAGCGCGGCGCATTTTGGACTTGGGCACATTTCTGATTCAATGCGGTTTTAATTTCTAATTCTTTTTTGCAAAAAATGTGACACAGCACTCACGGTGTGCAGTTTGTCATTGTGAGCAAAAGGCGGGCCGGAAGATATCGTTCATCCAACATATTCATGGCATCCTTGAACGATTCAAGAACCATAATCCGCAGCGCAATGTATCGTGCATCTTCCGGATCCGGTCCATACTTCTGCTTCAGGGATGCTCGGTGAAGAGGATTTAGAAACTTGTCAATTCCTGTTACGATAAAGACAGGTAATGTTGTCTTGACATTGAGGTCGCCAATAATGTCCAGATTTACTGTGTATTGGGCTGTGGACCTCCGGAGCAGCCCACGAGCGGCATCTAAGTCAAGTTCTGATAGGTTCGCAGATGCAGTGGATGAAGGCTGAGAAACCTGTTCTGAAACTGCAAAATATCGAATAAACCAAGGGCCTGCTTCAGTGAGTGTTTGAGCTGTTACTCGTTTCCGTTCATGGCTTTGTTTTTTTTTATGAATTTTCGATTGGTGTACTCCAAGTGATCCTGGCATTGGGGAAATAAAACCGCATACCTTGCCGTCAACAAGGACAGTGCACTGGTAGCACTTTGGCAAAAACCTCAGCCCAGCCACTGGAGAGATATTACGGCCGCTAGCAATTGGTTCGGGGTCCCAGGAATCTTTTTGGAATCCGCGTATGTCCTCGCGTTTCTTGATATACCCGGCCGATATGAGTGATTCGCAAATTATCCTCTTTATTTGGGGCTTTGAATCTACTATTTCAGGACGGTGGTTTTCAAAGAGTACAGTGGAAAGGGAATGATGGTCCTTTTTCTGATTCCAGTTGGCACGTTCGCTCTTTTCCAGTCGTAGATGACTATGCACATTGCACAGTGGGAGCCCCTCTTGGCAGAGCTCGCAGATGAGAAGTTTATACTTGGTATTGAATACCAATCCGCGGGCCCTAAGGGCCTCAGTGGTGACTATGTCACCTGCAGTGTCAGAGTTGCTAACCTGTGTATGTACCAGTTTAGTTAGTATGTGGGAAAAGACATTCTCTATTTTACTTACTGTAGGCGTAGGCTCTCCCTCTATAGTTTCCATGTCTTCATCATCAGAAACATCGATTTGTTCCTCCATGTCTTCGTCATCGGAACCATGGGTTTGTTCTGCAGATGATTGAAAGTCATTCTGCGCAAACTGATTGCATTATATGTCAGTGCATATGTTAGATATATTCAGGAATACTAATTAGCGCACCAGTGGTAAATTTACATTTCTAGGCTTCCTCTTTGGGTGCCTGCTACGCAAAGACGGGCTAGTTTCCGGTTCGCTGTCATCTGACTCTACAATATGTCTCTGTTTCCGCTTCTTGGACTGTTTTCTAGAAGTCTTCTGGGTTGTCTTAGGAGATGTGCTGGATTCTGAGACAAACTCTGCTGGCAGGGCGGGTGTGGCAGGTGTACTGTGTCGATCCATATCATCATCCGAATCGTCGATATCCATCAAGAAGTTTGGTGCTTTGATTTTCTCTTTGTTTATCGTTCCCCAGTTTCCGTCTGAGTCTGAAATTTCGCCGTCTTCGCTGTTTGGCTCAGAAATGGGTTCTGGTTCGTCTGGTCCAAAAAAGTGAACAATACGCGGCCGGCTTCTAGTCATTCTGGTCATAACCGTGTTATTGCCGCCTGGAGTACCTGCGAGAAGAATTAATTGTAGGTACTATACTCCGCATTGGAGACAAATCTTACTAGGATTGGTTTTGGGAAGTGGCATTCCATATTCTAATATTGTATCCGGTGGCTGTCAGTATACTTGAAAATACCACTTTAGAGGAAAAGGTACCATTGTTGTCGTTGTTGTCGATATTATCAAGTGCTTGAATTACACCTTCCAAGTCGCCATCCCCCTGCACTTCCATTGGAAGGGGTGCATTTTCTGTTTCTTCGGTAATCTCTTCCATCTCATCAACATTGACCTCTATTTCTTTTTCTTCAAGGTGCTCGTCGTCGGTGTAGTCCAAATCATCGGGTAATTCAACACCCCCATCTTCATTATATCCTGTTACAAAAATCTGAGGCATCTGCAGATAAAAAAAGGGCATTTATTACTTACCACTTTCATTTAATTTCTCGTTAACCAATTTTCGGATTTCTTTCAAGACATCGTCATCAATCTCAGCTTTACCACCTTTGATTTCACCGAATTGTACACTGCACAAAATGTCAGAGAAAATCTACCATTTACGCATGTCAGCTCACACTTCTACTCTTTCATCCTTAACACCGTTTTTATTTATACCGATAAGAATTGTAAGCCAATTAGGGTTGGAAGCGGCAGTGCGACCAACGAATTGGGCTATGTCAGTGAACCTATAATTCCGAATAGTAAATAGTCTGATAGAAACAATTCCGAGAAAGCGTACTCCATGTCGCAAAAATATTCCTTTGAGCTTGTATCGAATGAGCAGAGGGAAAATTTGGGACTATAAGGCTGCAGAACCTTGACTTTTATATGGAAGCTAAATCCTGTACAGTTCCTAACATATCGCACACCAATCACAGCCATTGCAGCAGTCCGCGCATTGCATATTAGTAGCACTGCCTGAGATGGTAAATTTCTCAGCTTTCTACGGTAGAAAGAAGTGCGCATGAGTTTTCAAGCACTGCTCAATGGCGCTGCATAGCTTCAGAAGCGAGGGACGAGTCAGGTCTAATTTTAGACTTTAAACCTCACATTTTGCGTCAGGTTATGGACCGATGAGCATAATTATAGGCTTTATCTAAAGATGATCAATATCTCTCCCATTTTATCGTGTTTTTGGACCTTAGGTAGACACCCTTGCGGGCGTATTCTCATTTGTGAAGCATTTTGGCGCTTCGAGATTGCCTGTGCACAGCCACCCGGCAAATATGTACCGGTTATCGGATTTTATTATGACCGGGTCTGGAGATCGCAGCCAAAACAAATCCTACACTGAGAATATGCAGTGCTGTCCGCAGCAGGTGAAGATCTGCGACTCTTTTATCCATGCGATACACCCTTCCAGCCTGTGCACTCACCCTTTGGCTCAAGACATCAGGCCTCAGGTCTTCAGGCACTCTCAATGTGTCGCACGAAAATGCATAGCGCATGGCCACACAGCAGGTGGGCTCTGCTGCTGATCTGGATTACACCCTCCGTGTATTTCCAGAAGCGCTCAGTACACCCTAGTGCAAGGACACCAACCGCGTAGGAGGGAGAATAGCAGACTGTGGCGGGTGGGGAAGGGCATGCCGAGGGGGGGGAGGCGACTTTACACATCAAAGGGATGCATAGCTCGATCTTCCGTTTTTCCAGCAATTTATGACTTGACTCTGTAATGCATAGATATTTCGGGAGGCTCTCTGGAGCATGCTCCACCGGAACGTCTGCCGTACACACCGTCCGCTTCTCTCCGTCATCCGGCCAATACGCGCGCCACATGTACGCACACGCCCCTCGCCCCTCCCTCCGCAGCAGAGACGCCCGTGCGCATCCCTTTCCGCGCTCCCCCGCCTCCCGCGCCCGACTCACCGACACGACCCGCCCCCGACCCCACCCACACGGCCCGCCGCACCAGCCCTGCCGCTCCTCTTATATTACCGCGAATGAACGCACTCACGCACGTCGTGGACGAACGCCACGCGCCAAAGTGCACTCCGCGTAAGCACTCCACACGTCATACCCTGTCCAGCACCCCCGCTCCCGCTGCGCAGTGCGCACCACCCGGGCCCCGCCTCGCACATCCACTGCGTCTACGATATCTGGCCGACCGCGCTCAACGTGCCCACGCGCATACATCCACCTTATTCTAAATGTTAAACCCCTGGGCGCCCGATTCAGCTCCGACCACCTGTGCGCGAAATACATCCCGCCTGTGCCCTGTCAGCGCGCACCGCATCGTCCGTATCGTATAACGCGCAAAGAGCCGCGTAAGCGGAGCTAATGCTAATTATAGCGATGCTGTGCGTGGGATTTTCATGGCCGCTTTGCTTGGACGTCCATTTCCTTCCCGCCGCCACCAGTCCCGCCGACTCTCCTTCGGTCTTCCCGTGTAAATGCCAGCAGACAGTGCCGATTTCGAAGTCGCGCTCCTCAGCTTTTGTAATTATTCGTTTTCCTGCGCGCATAACCCATCGCCAAAGCCGCTGCTGCACCCTGCGTCCTCCTCACCGCCGCCTATGCCTGCTGCACCCCGCGGCGAAATAAAACTGGAGCCCGTATTAATATGCACAGGCTACCCAACCCCTCCGATCATGAACCGCGGCCACCAGTGACCACCTGAATGCGTGGATCCGCGCTGAACCTAGCAACGCGATAGAAAACTTAACGAGGTTCCGGGCGCAGGCGCCTGGCCATTTCGAATGCTATCCTGGCCTGCGAGTACCGGCCACGGTTTGGTGCGGAGTTCACAATAGAGAAGTGTCGTTCTGGTGAGCCCTCCTCCGCCGCGGAGGATCCTGCTGATATTCGCTTGACTTTCTTGTTGTGGCAGCAGTTTGGCGCGTTCGGTATTGGGAGTTGAGTTATCCTCCCTCGCTTTCGTCTCTCGGTACCCCCGCGATCTCCCTTTTTCACTCCCACACCCCACCTGTTCCATCCCATCATCGTCCCGCAGCCATCCCTCCCTCGCGCCACCGCCCTTTCCGCCAATCAGAGCGCCTGCCGCTCCCTCCTCCGACATTCCTCTGCTCCCTCCCTTATAGCGCGTTTGCCTCGCTCCTTCCACCTCCAGTGCTCGTCTTCCCTCTGCGTGTCGACTTTCGTCGCGCTCTCAGCACCACGGTACGCGGTCTTTCCCTCCTGCTGACTACTCTGACACGTGGCCATCGCAGAGCACTGCATCCGCGCGCCATCCACACGACCATTGACCACGTAGCCAGCGTCAAACAATACCTCCACGCTCTCTTAGTTTGCGCCGCCAGTTCGATCGCGATCCGTGTACATCTTGCGCAGATCCATCAACGACAAAGGAGCTGCGTCGCGACGCCGCGGGCCAGAACGTGCTGCGCTATGGCGGATGCGTATTGTATCTGTCATCGATCTCCCGCGCACCTTTCACGCGCATCGGTTTCCCTGCGGCGCCGCTGCCTGTCAGGGTAAGGACGGCTATCTACATACTCAAAGGTGAGTATATCTCCTCATTCTCGTGCAGCTGTGCGCACCCGCAAACAGAGCTGCAGATTTTACGCGCCGCCGTGTGTCATTGGACAGGGCGCACTGCGATGGGTCTCCGAAAACGGACAAGGTAATTGGTGGAAGAGAGAAGGGGGATGCGACGGGACGCCGGGAAATGGTGAAACTTTTCATAATAGCATATTGTGTTGGTGGAATTTTTATTCGACATGGCTGGGGTCAGATATATAAACATAGATAGGTGCCAGAACGACTATGCACCGGTGACTCTAATATCCGACCTCTGTCGTCCTCTGTGGGCGCATGATCTCCCTGTCAAACAACGAACGGCTGGGCGCAGACCTGACCTCCGAAAACGGGCCCGCTAGAGATGAAGTGCGCCTCCTGACAATAAATTTGGTAAATCTAGTGCTGTTTTCTTTGAATATATATTACTTGCTCACCTTGTATTACATATAGATCAGGTACGTGTCTTCTAGGTGGCTATTCATGGGTGCACGCGTCGATATTCGCCATCTTCGAGGTCGGGATGTGTGTTGGGCGGGGCGTTAGGGTATCGCCGTTCTGTGCTATCACCCTTTGCGCACACCTGCAGGACACAAAAAAAAGTACCTGCGCGATTATTCCAACAGGTCAGTTCGATGTCATCTTTTGTAAATGGTGTAATTACTCACATATGGCCAGAAGATAGCACTGCGGTAGTCCATACTGGTGGGTGATGGGAAAAGGGCCCACGCGACTAGATCAGTCGGTGAGTTTGATATCATCTTTTGTAGATGGTATGTTGACTTATCTGTCCACCAGAAAGCAACATCACGCAACACAGGGAAACGACACCGTACAGAGCGCTCATGCAGCGTGTGTGATCATGAATGTTAGAGTTCACGTGCGATTTATGTAGTTTAAACGCGCGTAGAAATATATGAGTTCTTACTTAAAGTATGTACGTTCGTAGGACTACTAAATATATCGTTACCTTTGACGTCTGATGTACGAGAAGCCTCGTAATCGCTATGCTAGAAGGAAGCCCTGTCTAGGATATTCAGTCAAATAAGGGAGCGAGTAATTACCTAGTAGTAATTTACTTAGTTCACACAAGTTAAGAGGGTAAAGATGATTAATTCTCTTGAGATTCTTTCTACAAGCTTTTATATCTAATACTAAGAACATTCTCTAACTTTCTACTAGATTCCTTGAACTAATAACTAGTCAAATTGTTTGTTATTCTATGCACGCGGCAGAGGAGCGCGGACGTCGCGGTATGTTTTTGTGCGAACACTCACGATGTAGTCCAGATGTCCGGACCGCCGCCCTCTCGCGCAGTAGCTCCGCCACTGCGCACCTCAGAGTACGCGCATATGCGAGAAATATTATTCGGATTGTGGAGGAGGCGCGCGCAGCGCGTCGACGATGACATCTAGGTGTGGGAAATGGGCGAACTCATGTGCGCGGTTGCATCTGGCGGTGTCTTTGAACCCAAATTCTATTTTTTGGAGGTCCGATAATTTCAAAATAGTCGCCCTGCAAGTAATGTGTTGTTTTTGGAGCGATCGGAAACATGTGACGCGGTTGAGGAGGTGAGCCCGCAGCGCGTCGCCGGTGGCGCCATGCGTGCGACATGGTCATACCCAAGGCCGTGGCAAACGTTTCCGGCGGTGCCCTCAAGTTCAAACTCGGTTTACAGAGCTCCAACGCCCTTCAACTCAATTCTCGGGTAATACAATCGCGCGCCCACAGACCCACACTACCACGCGCCGCACCGCCCAGCGCCTACCCGCGCGCGCCAGCAACGTGCTCCTCAGCAGGGGCGACATCGTACCCGCCGCGGCCAAGGTCAGATGGGAGCGCCGCCGTCTCGTCAAGCGCCTCATGCTCGTGGGCATGCGCCGCGGAGAGCAGGCCCTCGCGCTGCTCCTCGTTCGCCTCTGCCACTGCAGCGTCGGCAGCCTCGCGCGGGTCAGGGAGGCACGGGAGGGGCGCGACGAGGTCGTTGAATAGAATGTGCCGTAGCTAGAAAACTATTATTAAAATTAAGAGTTAAATATGAGGGGCACCTACACAAGCAGGCCGAAGCCCACGACCTGCAACAAGCGAATCGGGAACACGACGCGCTCCCAGCCGAGGCCCAAGCTGATGATCCAGATGGAGAGTGTTCTGCACGTATCCGCGAGCAAGCGCGCGGGAGGTCGAAGAAGGTGGAGAGGCGCATGACGCTGGGGAGCGAGAGGATGGGCACGACAAGTAGGATGGAGAGCGCGCCAAAGAGCCCTTTGAACCCGACGGCAACGAGGGGAGAGACCGAGTATTGACCTGTGTGTGGTTAGTTGGGTTTTTTTTGGGGGGTAGATGGGGACATACTCATAATCTTTTCTGTGGAGAGGTGTGAGTGAGCGGTATTTTTGGGATGGAGATGGACATACCTTCGACTACGAATTGGGTCGCTGCGCTGGGGAGGGGTGAGGATGTATGTCGGGGGTGGGTGGAGGTGACGATTCCTTGATGGCGCCCTTGATGAGGGAGCCGCTGTAGCCAACCAGGGCGACACCTGACATGACAATGATAAGGGAGACCCATCTAGAGAACAAGAGTGAGAAGATGGATAGAGGGGGCTGGGAGTGCGCACTGATATAGCCAGAGACGGCGGCGGAGGAAGAGGGCGCTGAATACGCCGACGAAGAGGACGAGGGCGCCGCGGATCATCTGGTAGATGGAGACGGAGGTGTAGAGGAGGCCGACATTCATCGATATTCATCAACTGGGGGAGTGTGAGTGGGGGGTGTGTGGGAAGAAGGAGGACGCACGGTGGTGCCTGTGAGATCGCAGTAAAGTGACGTGACGGCCATATTGGGATAAGTTGCGAGAAGCAAGAAGCGGCGGAGTTAGTCACTGTTAGTGGCATCACGTCCGGCCTGCGCCTCCACCACGCTTCGTGCGTCTTTGCGCTCTGGCCCCGCACGCGCTCTGCTTCGCGCGTCTCCGCACCCTTATCACTGGAGACGCGCCGCCCCTCTCCTGCCTCCCACCACATTGCGCAGTGCCCTCTCAATGTTCTCCCTCACCACCAACACCCAAGCGCACCACCTACGTAATATTCCTCAACTAAGCCCGTTTACGGCATCTCCACGATCATTCACGACCACTTTGCCTCTCGCAATTCTTCCTAACGTCCTCTTCTGATTCTTCCGAGGACTGTACATCTCTCTTGCCCCCCTATTCCTTCACAGCCCCTGCAGAATGGACAACTGGAGAGTAGCCGTCCTTGGCGATGGCGGTGTTGGCAAGACTGCTCTGGCAGTCCAGGTATGTTTCGTCGTCCCCGCTCCGTGCCACCTGTACGATGACCGCCCTCCCAGTTTACGTTAAATTGTTTTGTAGGTTAGCACACCTTGCAACCCCATCGTCCACTCCTAATCTGTCCTCTCTCTCCGTGTGGCATATTTACGCTCCCCACAGAAGTCAGTCGACTGCCACTCAACCCCACATTTGCACTGACCACCATCCCCACAGACTTACGACCCCACAATAGAGGACGCCTACAGGAGACAGCTTGTAGTGGACAACCGCATGTGCTTCGTAGAGGTCATTGACACTGCTGGACAGGGTAAGTACATGCCAGCATCTAGACCCGCAGTATGCTCACCACCTCTCCCTCAGAGGAATACGCTACTCTGCGCGACCAATGGGTCCGGTGAGTAATGCCTCCACATGCCTGTGCTATGTTCTGAATACCCCCTAGTGAAGGCCAAGGGTTCATCCTGGTGTACTCGATCGCCTCACGGTCTACATTTGATCGTCTGGAGATATTCCGCAAGTCGATGATTCGCGTCAAGCGGGGCCATCCAATATTTATGCTTGTCGGCAACAAGTGTGACAAAACCTTCGAGAGGGAAGTCTCCAAGAAAGAGGGTGCAGCCCTCGCGCGGCAGTTTGGGTGCGATTTTATTGAAACCTCCGCCAAGACTGCACATAACGTCGAGAGCCTCTTCATGAACCTTGTCCGCTCATTACGAGCGCCCAGGGTCGTTGCAGAATTGGGTGCGTCAAGTGCCCCCACTAAAAAAGGGCCGAAAAAGTCAAAGTGTGTGGTCATGTAGGGATTTTTCTGGGATTACTGGGCTTTAGACTCCCCTGCTTTTACTTTGTTTTTACCACTTTTTTATGATACCATGATCTCCTTTTCTCATTCTTGCTCTGACTTTGTGTGTAGCCCACTGACCGCGGCTTGCATTGCGCATTTTTCAATCTAAAAATAACTATAGTGATTACTAATGTCCTCTTCACGCTCGTTCCAACGAGTGCAATCCAGCCAAACAAAAGCCGGCGCACGGGGTCCGAGTTTTCCGAATTCTAGACTTGCCTTTTATATCTTGGTTCATATTTCAATTGAGTTATGCGCTGCCCCAAGGCCATGCTTTGAAACTGCAGTATATTATCATGCATAAATAATGTGCAACTCGCACTGGCATGGAAAATACAGTGACATTGAAGGAGGGAGTGACATTGAAGGAGGGCTTAATACACTAAATAGGCAGCATTAGGTCCTCCGCACAATAAAGGCGCCTTCGCGGCAAAGCTTGCGGCCCCGGGTATGTCGGACCCGCTTTGGATTCTGGTTGGCAGGAGTAAGTGCCGATCCGGCCGCAGCAGTATCCTGAGATCGTGATGGCACACCAGCAGCAGGCGTGACAATGGGTCCGCCAACGAGCAAGGAAGCGCATTCTGAATCAACACCAACTTCGGTCCCGGAAAAGTGGGCGGTGGAGATCGGGATGCAGTCAATGCTATTGGAATTCTTGGATGGTGTCACAGTCCCAACGTCGGAGTCATCGTTGTCGGCACAGCCGTCCAGGTCGTCCAAAAGCTCATTTTCAAAGGCTCGGAGCCTGTTGGCCAGGCTGTTGATATTTTTACTCTGCTTAGCAACAGCGCGCTCGAGTTTTGCAATCGTGACAAGCAAGTGTTGCTGAAGAGTAATAGTAATAGTCGGCATAAATTGAAATACAAAAATATGAATACCATACGCACACATAATAGGCAAGGGAACGCCAGTGAGGTATTTTTATCAGATGTTTGAAGAGGTAAAGCAGGGTGCGCGGGACTCCCGCCTGACTCGGATTCCTCTGTGAACATTGGGGTGTCCGGTGTGTCGAAAACTCTGGCTTTTAAAAAGAGACAAGCGCGGGTCTTATATGGTGCGACTGCTGTGCAACGTGCCTACATTGTTCCGTAAAATGGCGGGAATTGGGCAGCAGCAAGCAATTCCTCGCGTCCTAAAAAGTGCTCAAATTACGTGTATACTATTCTTTTCCGAAACTTTCTATTTCATCAGACATTGGTCTAGCAAACGCCGAAGGCTGGGACAATGTGCTAAAAATAAATTTTGAAACGCCTCTTCACAAGAACGTCAACTTCAATCAACGTGTGCCGAATATAAATCCAGAGACCGGACGGCGGAGATAAGGTACAGTAGTGAATTAGCTGATGTTTACTAGTGAGTATTCAACGCATCTTCGATATGCGTTCTAACTGCTACTTAGTAATTTTTTTCATTTATACTGAAGGCCAGAAGCAATGCTGCCACTCGCAGGCGCTTTCGACCCTGCGCGCGACCTCAATACAGACACGAGGCCTCTCCGAGCGCCCGGCCTCCCCCACCCCACCTCCCCACCGCCGCTAACACTTTCCAGAGCGGCCACGACCCCTCTCTCCTCGACATGTGGCCACGGCCTCATCGCTCGAGATACGCGGCCACCCACGTGCGCTCCCTCGACGCGCCGCCTCTCCATTGCCACCACACACAAGCTCACCTCCGAGTACGCCCCTGCTCGCGTATTGTTTCGTGCGCCCCGCGACCTCACCTCACGCGCTCCCACCCTCCATTCCTACACTCCCTCCTCACCTCCACGCAGTTCTTGCATAGAACAGTGCTTGAACATTTTGCGCGTCTTGCTGCCGCTGAGCTCGCTCGCTCCGCGTATTACATACTTATGTTTTCTGCGCGCAGTGGGCGGCCCGGCGGACCGTCGGAGTCTGAAATGCACATGTGCGCGCTGCGCGCTCGATTCGCTCTTGCCTCCTGCCTGCATCCCCCCGCCACTCGATCTCCCCATCGGCCCTCTCCCTCACCTCTTCTCTCGATACACCCGTCCATCCTCAAATAGAACATCTTGTCGTACGCAAATCGAACGAAATCAACGAGAGCAAATCACTCGAACATCAGCAACAGCCGCAGACATGCAACGAGGGAGGATTGGTGTACATGGGGTGTGCGATAGGTTTGAGCTGTGAGGGTGGGTGTATCTATGAAGGTGCGTTTGTTTCATCTACGTTTCTCGTTCTCATTTGAAATTTGGCGCAGATTTCTTTTGTCTGCGCACCACGTCCCACCCACGGGCCACGGCTCTCTTAATGAATGGAATGGGGGCCTTGAATGCACAAAATCTCGTAAGTAACCCTTTTACTTGGGCTGTATGCTTATAATCCAGCTTTTTTCAACCAGGTACTCCTTCCACCGCCTTTCCATGGCCTTCGATTGCGTAGTCACCCCGCTCACCCCAGGACGAGGTAAGAAATTTTGAACTACCATTAAATGTTTGCTAATCCGTTTCGACAGGAGTCCTGACGCTCTCATGTGGCACCCGCGGTGCCTCCGCTGTCTCTCAGAACCTCGGGCACCATATCTTGTGCATCATCAAGCCCCCTCGACATCTCTATCGATATGTTGCGCTTGGATATGTCAATGGGTGAGTTCATATACTTTTTTGTTCATCGCTGCTTTCTTACTTTATCTATCTGCCGCATCTTTAGTACCCCAGCCATTGGAATAGATACAATAGACCCGTTGGTCCTATACAACTGGTAAGTCACCCATATTGTTTCAGCGTCTATACCTAATATATTATCTCGGCCGATAGACCGCCACACGATCCCCCCATTGACCCGTTCCCTCGCATCCTCTTTCAATACATCTAATGACCCTGAAGTTGAATGTCCCATTGCGCGCGGATCGAACGAAATCAACAAACGTGTAGCTTCCGAACCCTACCAGGAGCCGCAAAACAGCAACAAAGGGGAGGACGGAGCGATTGTCAATGGGGCAATTTTAGATGTTAGGGTCGGTGTATGCATGAAGGTGTGTATGCTCATCTATATCATTCGCTCTCGGTTGAATTCCGCCACAGATTTACATCCGTACCCGCGGTGCTGTTCAAGAACGATACGAGCGCCGCGGATGTGCAAGATCCTATACATCGTCCGTTTAGTGCAGGGTGTACGCCGATGATCCATTTCTTTTCAATCCCTAACCCTTCCCTCGCCGTCCGATTGTCTTTGGTCGCGTGAGGACCGCTGCTCACCCCAGACGAGGTAAGTAAATTCGATCCACTAACAAATCCTCGTTAATTCGTTTGGACAGGAGCCCGCGTACTACCCTATACCACTAGCGGCGTCTGCGCCGCCTCTCGGAGTCACGGCGGCCGTTTTTTGTTCAGTACCTATGCCACGTCATCAAGCTCAGCGGGAGCGCTATTGACATGTTAGCGTTGGATCCGCGAGTGTTCTGTTTTTGTTCATTGTTACCTTCTTGATTTATCTATCTACAGTGGTTTTTCTGCCCTAGCCATCGGATTCGGATGTCCTAATCCTCACCTGGAGAATCCGTAAGTCATTCAGGTTGTTTCAACGTCTGCATTGACTATATTATGAAGGTTGTTAGAACCAGTTTGCCAGATCTTTCTCGTCCCTCGGACCTACCGCGCCGTTGCCTCTACAAGCGCGCGATCACATCCTGGAAAAGGTGATAGGCACGAGCGCGAGTCTATTCTAATGTAAGCGCATTTTGTTCAGGTGTCTATTTGTTTCAAATGGCTAGTTATATCTTTTCAGAGTCACCCTCTCACTCGTATGATCACCAATTCACTTTGGTTGTCGTACGTTCTACGTCTTGCATCAAGCTTTGAGCTAATAATGTTTTCGTGCTAGCTTTCGAGTGGGGATCAGCTTGCCGCGTCTATTCGCGGTGGGTGGTGTGCTGCAGGTGCTACCTCGCGCGGGGCCGCCTAGGGTGGTGCAAATGTATATCTACGCTGAGCTGTAATGTTATGTATCACTGATGCGCTGCGCTGATGGATCGCTAACGAGAGTATCTTCTGCTGCAGGGAGCCAAAGGTCTGCCTTGGCTGACGATATCGCGCGAGCCATGGGGTATAAATGGGAACAAGTTTTTATTAAACAACACTATCTTCTGCGTTTTGTATTTCATGCCTGTCTGTGCGCAGGATATTCGTATATCAATGTTTTGGCGCTGTATGTCGTTTACGCCATGGAATGCGTTGCATATGGGACCGCGTTACCAATTCGATGATAGCGCAATATTCGCTTACTCGTCGTTTCAGGCCCACGTGCGTGCTGCTCACAGTGTCGACACTCAGACTCAGCGTCGCCCGGGTACGCACAACACCCGTTTTTATCGTTGCTCGCTTTTCCACATTGACCGTCTACCTTTACGGTTTCTCTTTCGCGTATGATAGACAATGTACGCTGTCCCTTTCAGCGCCGGTGCGGCTACTAAACCAATGTGTTCGTTATTTGTTAATGCGGTTTGATATACTCTAAATGAACTATATTTCTCGTTCTTTTGGCCTTGACATGCCTCGTAAACGGCAAATGGTGTTTGTGTCCGAGATATTGTCCTCAGGTATGCATCTGCCGCGCACTGTTGTACTAACCCTGCCCTCGCAGCATTCGTGCTTACCCAGCATTTCTAAGTCAGATGTTTTTCCGCCGCAGCTCACCCTGCGCGCGGGCGGACGCCGGTCTGATTCCATATTTAGATATACACAGGCGCGCTTACGTGTGTGCTTCCTTTTATGGTTTTGCACGCGCACCCCTTGGAGGGCAGGCGCGGCCGCGCCCGTCGTACGTTTTGCGTCCGACAGGGTTCATCCGCGTTCCGCCCGGCGGCGACGTGCAGAGGTGGGTTAAATGTTACAATATCTCATCTGGTTTGTTTTGGTGCTTTCATAGGGTTGCGCAAGATTGAATTCGCGGCAGAATAGTGGCCCTGTTCACTTTTGTATTACAGGGGTATATTTCACTGTGCGTTGAATGTGCGGTAATACACCCAGAGACACTTTTCTCATTACAATCTGACTCGTACCGCGGAGCGGGTGAGGATGCGCATTGTCTGGGTGAGGGCAAGTCTGATTGATACCAAATAGCGCGCAGCACGCGTCTCAGTTGGTCTACCCGCAAGCACACTGACATATGATTCAATTTATACAATACACCAATAACCTACTCAAAAATTTCATGGTGTTCGTGATCCTCACCAGATTCAGCGACCTTCTGGGCCTCCCCAGCCGACATCTGATCTGATTTGAACCCTTCCCATGCTTTGACTATCCTAGGCGAGGAGACAAAGGCGAGGCCGCGCTGGTGGAATTCGGGCTCCTCGTCATATGGCCCAGCCATTGGGAGACTGGTACCGCGGGCATCATCAGGCACCCAGACGATGAGTGTGTTGGCTGCCTGTTGAATGCGCACACCATACCGAGCCAGAAAAAAATGGCACCCGTCTGGCATGTTGGGTGTGCGCGAGATAGTCCACGACGCTGCGAACTTGTGCGGATGGTGCTCGTGATGGGCTGCGCTGCGAGTGAGTCGGTCAATACACAGAAATAAAAAATAAAAAATAAAAATATGGCGCACCGCGAATAGTTTTCGCCACAAACGCCACCAGGTGGAGCATATTCAACCTTATGAATGGTGAAGTCTTCTCCTTCGATCGTGACCGTGTACTCGCCCTCAGGGTGGGTATTCTTCACATTACCCTTCTTGAGAGGCGGGAGCATCATCCTTGGGTCCTCAGGATTCATGCGCGGGAGGTCATTGAACTCGATAAATGACTTGAAGTCGTCCAAGACTGCTGTGGGAAGGACGCTGCGCATGCGCTGCCATGCAAAGGCGAACAGATTGGCAGCCTGCCTGTCCAATTCGGGAACGTCGATGCGCTTTGATGTAATGTTTCGGACCCAATGGAAAGCGGGCTTGCTGCGCGCGCCAGCCGACCACCCTATCTGCACCAGCTTGCCAGTGTCTTCCATCTAAAAAAGAAACAATAAAATTGAGAATGCGGAGAAGAGGGAACCTCGCGCACCCGAATGTTCCGCCTATGGGGTAATTGAGCCTGAACTGCAGCGTCTGCCCATGCCACGGCTTCTTCGCTCGGGAAAAAGTTCCTGACGACGAGCCCGACAAGCTTTCCATCTGGTCCGACGATCCGCGCATGTTCTTCGGGACCAATATCAAGAACGAGAGAATCGCGGTCGAGCGGGTGCACAGGCAGCCTTTCTTTCCGCTGGTCAGCCTGTTTACCATGTGCAAAGTACCATTCCCACTTTTCATGTATTTCGTCGTTTTCAGAAATAATCTCTTTGAATGGGGGGTAGGGAGCGTCGAGTGGCGCGACTTCGTAGACGGGTAGGGACGCTAGAAACGCTTCGCGCGCGGCATCCGATACGTTCAGGCCGGCGCCTTTGATGAAATGGCGCTTGCTGATGCGCGCCTGTTTACTTTTTCTCTTGTAGACGTAAGAAGCGTCCATGGCGTTTTTAGGGCATCGCGGAAGACCTAACCAGTTGAAAGTGATGCCAAACAAGCCATTGTCGTCCTTATCAGACACGGAAAAACTGGCCCGAACGCGCGCCAAGTACGCAGATTTGTTATGATCGTGGAGAGCAGAAAGAGCGGCGTCATCGCCGTCCAGCCAATCAAGAAAAATGCGCGGTTTAAAATCCATGAGACAGGCGGCAGCAAGAGGACAAGCAGCGAACCAGCGGGCAGCGTCGAGGAATATTGATAAGATCCGGAGGATCAATCACCGGCTGTTTCCGGAGGCCCGTGACCGCTGGGCTTAGGGTTGAAATTTGAAATTTTCGCACCCCCGCCCTTTCCTTCCCCACCCCCTTCCGCCGGGCTTTGGCGCGTCGTGGAGGCCCCCGCACGTTTCTTGGTACACCCGGATATTGGCGCGGGGGCTTCTGCAGTTGCCATAGTCCGCCCCTGGCGAACCACGCAGCCGGTAGGCGCGGGTTCGCCCCCAGCACTCGCATCGCCCTTTCTTCTAGCCCAGCGGGCTTTGGCGCGCCGTGGAAGGCCCCGCGCGCTTCTAGGTACACCCAGATATTAACGCGGGGTCTTCTGCAGTTGCCATAGCCCGCTCCCGACGTACCTCGCAGCCAAATGGCGCGGGTTCGCCACCAGCGCCCGCCGCGCCCTTTCCCCTAACCCAGCGGGCTTTGGCGCGTCGTGGAAGACCCCGCACGTTTCTTGGTACACCCGGATATTGGCGTGGGGTCTTCTGCAGTCGCCATAGTCCGCCCCTGGCGAACCACGCAGCCGGCAGGCGCGGGTTCGTCACCAGCATTCCCCGCTCCCTTTCTCCTAACCCAGCGGGCTTTGGCACATCGTGGAAGCCCCCGCGCGTTTCTTGGCGCACCCGGATATTGGAGCGGGGGCTCCTGCAGTCGCCATAGTCCGCCACCGGCGCACCACGCAGCCATGTGGCGCGGGTTCGGCGCCGATGGACCCAGGCCCCTCCTGGTGGCAGCTTCGCCCAGCAAGGCCACCTGGGGGGCGCCGCCCACCGCCCCCAAAACCCCCTCGCTGGGCCTGGGTAGGATCCTGGGAGGCGGGTTAGGGGCACCAGTACCCGCCAGCCGCTGCCTTGCCACCTCCCCACTCCAGGGGGAGCTCCGCGCTGCGCGGGCGCGGGTAGTTCGCAGGTGCGTACTCATACATTCCACGGTTCACCGCGCCTCCCCAGGCCGCGCCGGGTTAGGGGTAGCCCCCTTCCGCATCACACCCGCCGCCCAGCGCAGGCCGCGATTATATAAATCCGGCCGCCCATGTGCAGATTTCGCTGCAAGTCCCGCGGGCGCGGGTTAGGGTATGCGCAACCTGCCCAAAATCGCGCCCGTGGGGATCATGCCGCCCACCCTGACCCTCAAGGCGCCCCATGGACTAGGTGCCGGCCTACCGTGACCTGGGAGCCCAGAGCACCGCCGCGAGACTCGGCCATTAGATAAAACCAGCGCGCTGCGGGCCCGGCGCTTCGCAGGGCGAGGTCGCTGCTGGGGGTGACGCGGGCACTCGGGGAGCTGGGCGGTCAGTCTTATGTTTCGCGGGGATTAGGTTCTGCGTGTATCGAGCGCGCTGGCCGCTCTTCGGAGGGGTACAGGCGCGCAGCTGCGCGCGATTTCTGCATAGCTCTTGCGTTGCTCTTAAGTAAGACGCCTCGAGCTAGGGTGGTTTTTAACTGTAAGATGTACGGTAACAAATTCAATTTATAGGTAGCCTGAAGGTGTTTGAATTGCCAGAACACTACATGATGCGCACGCGATGCGCAAGATATAAATTTAAGTGCATCGACTAGGTGCGCGGAGACTGGCATCGAGCGCGTTTAGACGGGGCCATGCCCCCTTGTTCATCGCCCCTCCTTACTCGGGTGGAATGCGCGCGCGCGGCAGTATAACACCATCTGGCCTATGCCCATCTCTTGTCGGCGCCGCGCGCTGCGCAGAGGTATGTGCACAATAATTCCCACACCCCCGCGCGTTTGATGGCATGCCCGCGCGCGCCCCGGGAAGGCTTCCAGGCTGAATCAACCTCGAGCTTTTGGCCTGTTCCAAGAACTATTGGCCATATTTAATTGAAAAAGCGGCTTTCTGACATCAAGCATACTAAATCCATTGTTCAAAATATAAATCACTGATGTATGGACGATTCGAGCACATGAAATAAACTCAATACTAGAAGTACAATCCATACTGGCTGCGGCTCGCTAAGCGTTCCCATTTCTTTCCTTGTTTTATGACATTTTGCCACTCATAAAAGGACAAAATATTCGTCGAATTTCCCCTCTTAACTTATTCTAAGAGAATAGTAAGGTATTCAAGCGTCTTTTTGGGTCATTGGGTCTCGCTCAAAGCACGCGTGATCTGTGTCACCTGCGCCTTGCGTGAATTTAATGCTCCGTGCGTTTTTAATTTTAATTATGCATTTTTCGATCAATCCGTGGTGTTCAACGAACACCGCTTGCTTAAACGCGACGTCTGTTGGTAATAGAGTCGCTCAATGCACGCGTGATCTTTGTACCTCGCGCTGTGCGTGAATTTAGTACCCTCCGCGTGTTTAAATTTAATTTCTGCAATTATCGATCAATCCATGGTGTTCCTCAAACACCGCTTGTTTTAAAGTGATCCATGTCGATAGCCATGTCCCACACAGCCCGCGTGGCCTCTGGACTTCGTGCCATGCGTGTATTTAGTGCCCTGCGTTTTTTTTGTTCAAATTCTGTATTAATTAATCAGACCGTGGCGTTCCTCGAACATCGCTTTCTTAAAATGCACAGGCTGTTTGTAGTCATGTCTCACACAGCGCCGTGGCCTTTGGCTCTAGAGCCCTCCGTGAATTTAGTCGCCCGCGTAGTTTTTCATTTAAACTCTGCGTTGTTTAATCACTGCGCGGTGTTCCTCGAACACCGCTTCCTTAAATGCACTGGCTGTTCATGCGTCGCCTTCGTCCCCTGCGCCATGCGTGAGTTTAGTTCTCGCTTGGTTTTCATATTAATGCTGCATTGTGCAGTCATTCTGTGGGGTTCGTCGAACACCACTTTCTGGAGTGATGTCGCACACTCTAGTGTGCGGTTTGTCCTTCCTGACCTGCGCGAATTTAATGCGCCGCGCGTTTTTTCATTTATACTTGGCACTCGTTTATCATTCCGTAGTTTTTGTTGAAAAACACTGGCTTAAACGAACAGCTAATTTCTTTGATGTGCGTAGTGACGCCTCCCACAGCACGCGTGGCGTTCGTCGCTGTCCACCTACGTGAATGGATCCGTCCGCGTTTTTTTATCCAACATTTGGCATGGTTATGTTTGTCGAGCACCGCGCGCTGGAATGAACAATCAATTTATTCTTCCACTATTTATCTTCCACGCACACTGCGCAGTGTTCGGTGATCCCACCTCGGCGATATGTTTTCCGTACGGGTGAATGAGTCCCTGCGATCCTTCCTTTTTTTTGTATTCACGTTCCGGTTGATTTTGTTAGTCCCCGCTCGCGTTATCTGAATGGGCTGCCCCTTTCTGTGTTCAAATTATTCAGGGGTGAACCGTTCTGTGCGGCGTTTGTCGAACACCGCCTGCGTGAATGAAATACCCAGATTTCGTTCACTTGTATCCACACCGCACTTGATGTGTGCTACGTTCTGCCCTACCCAGCTGCGTCACATTAGCGACCCAGGGCGTCTTTTTCGTTTCGAATTGGAGGCTTAATAGTAGTGGAAATGTAAATTGACTGACTATTCACTCAGGCGGTGTTCAACGAACGCCGCCTGCAATTATTCATATGTGCAAAATTTGTATAGAAAAAAACACGCGGGCCATTACAATCACGCAGGAGGAGAACGCCACGCGTGCTGCGTGGGCCGTAACAACAAGAGCAAAGAAATTGGCTGTGCATTTGTATAAGCGGTGTTCGACGAACTTTGGCACGAACGAGTGCTGGGTGCGACTTGACAACAAATTGAAAAAAAATTGGTTGTGCAATTATCCCAGCGGTGTTCAACAAACACCACGGATTGACTGAGTAATGCAGAATTCAAATAAAAACCCCGCGGGGCACTACATTCACGCCGGTCAACATGCGCAGTGCTCGTCGATTAACGGCCCGCTCATTTTTAAATAAAATGTATTTTAGCACGGGTGAATGAATCCTTGAGATGTTCGTCGAACAATGCCTGCTTGAATACTCAGCCTTTTTTCTCTTTTGTATTTACGTTCCAGTTGACACGTGCGGTGTTCGCTCCCCCCTTGTGCGATCTTATCAGCTTGCCATGTTTTGTCTTCTAACTGTGCGCAAGTCAACCACTCTGTGCAGCGTTTATCGAACGCTGCCCGAATGAATTGTACACCCAATTGTCTATATGTATTCACATCCCACGCCACACACGTTGTGCTTGTCGCTCCCCACCTGCGTGATCGTTCCGGGCTGCCTTTGGCCATTCCAACAGCGCCCCAAAGGCGTTCGTCGAACACCGCCCTTCGTGAAGGAGTCACCCAATTGTATCTGCTTGTATGCACGTCTCATTTGACACGTGTGACGTTCATCGCTCCCTACGTGCGTGACTTTCACGGCCCAATGCCCGTTTTTTGTTTTGACTTATGCACAGGTGAGTTATTCCGTGCGTTGCTCGTCGAACACCGCGGGCTCGAGGAAACGGCCATTTGTTTAATTTTTGTATTTACGGCGCAGTTGAAACACGCGGTGTCCATCACACATACTCAACGCTTGTTTGTCCCCCGCTTGATTTAATGGCTGTTAGTTATTTTCTGTTGTTGTTTTTATTCATTTGACATGAGACGCTTGGTTTTCTTTAATCGACGCGCAGGGCAATTAAGCTGTTTTTTAAAACTTGTTTTCACGTCTCGCATGAGACGCCTGGCGTTCGTCGATCCCCGTGCATGGAATTTTGGCCACAGATAATTTTGTTGTCTCTATTTTTTTCCCGCAATGAGCAGTGTGGCGTTCGTAGATTCCCGCGCATGGTTTATTTGCCTGCTATTATTATTTAATTTTTTGGCTTGTTCTGGAGTCTCACATGAGCCGCCTGGCGTTCGTCGAGCCCCGCGCACACTATCTTTTGTTCATTTTGCCGCAAGGCATGAGACGCCTCGCGTTCGTAGATCCCCGCACATCGCATTTCGGCCGCCAATTATTCTGTTATTTGAAATTTTCATTTTAAATGAGAAGCGTGACGTTTAGTTTTGATAAGTGGCATGAACTGCCTGGAGCTCGTTGATCCCCGCCTATTCTATGCAGCCTTCTAATTTTATATGTTCCTTTTGACATATAACATGAGACGCCTGGCGTTCGTGGATCCCCGCGCAAAGTATTTCGTCCGCTGTTTTGTGTCTGGCACGTCTTTAGGTCACAAACGAGGCCTGGCGTATGTGGTTTGCCGCGCATGTAACGAGGGCCGTGATGTTCGTCAATCCCTACACAAGCCATTCCAGCCGGCGTTCTATTTTTATTCCCGTTCTCATGTCGGGCATGTGCTGTTTGGTGTTCGTTGATCCCCGCGCGTGCAATTTTGACTGTGTTTCGATTTATTTGTCTTGCTGTTTTCGTTTGCAACGAGAGCCATGGTGTTCGTAGATCCCCATGCACGGTTTTGCGGCTGCTATTTCTTTTCTCGTCTTTATGTCTCGCATACGAGGCATGGCGTTTGTTGGCTCCCGCGCATGTTGTTTCGACAGCGTTACATTTTCTTGCCGTTAAGTATTCTTGGAGGTATTTGATCTATTTGTATTTGCGTTGCGCATGAGATGGGTGGGGATCGTCGATCCTTGCGTGCGTGAGTTTCACAGCTTGCCTTTGGCAGTTTCGTAATTAATAGTCTGTGTGAGGATCGACTATCCCCGTCCGCGGCATGAACTCAATCGCCTGCTTGATTCTATTCACATATCCACATCATGCACGGTCGCGGTGATGATGCGCGCCAATGCGATCCTCCTTGCCTGTGTGAGAGTATTCCGCGCTTTTGGTAATGTGCTTACATCGTGCGCGGCCGCAGAGATGGTTGTGGGGAGCGTCGATCCCCGCGAGCGCGAATGGACCGCTTCACACGTTTATCTCCGTAGGCGTTTGAGTTGCGCACCAAAGTAGAATAGGTTCGCGTGAGTGCAATGATCTCTGTGTGCCTGACAGATCCCCGCATGCTTGAACAACGTGCAGCCCTTTTTTATAAGCCTGTCTGCATTTAATTCAGCCGCCACAGTGTTTTGGGTGCGCTTATAAAGATTGTACATGTGAGTAGAAACGTATAAGGGGTTGGTGTTCGACGATCCCCGGCTGCGTAAATACCACGGACACCCTTTTTTTGTTGGGTTATTCTATATTGGCCGGGAGAGCACCAACCCTGCATACTATGAGCAGCGCTTGGCGTTGTCTGATCCAGTTCCATTTTGTTGGTATTTTTTTCATATACACAGCATGAACAAGCTCGGAGACCTTGAACACGGATCGTCGATTCCACGAGAATTAACTTAACGAAGACTGTTCTTTTATTACCGTATTGGCACGGGACATGAGGGCATAAACGGTACATGGAAGTTGAAGACTCCGAGCAGAAGCCTCCCTCTTGTATTTTATAAGCCCATTCATAGCGTTGAAACAGAAAAAATGTGCGCGGTCGTCGGTCCCGCGTGTGCGAAGATAACTAACGGGAACCTTTGCATATGCACGTATTTACGCCAGATGTAGCGTGGGGGCACCTCTGAGATATGGCGTGGGAATCGTTTATTCCCGTGTGAAAATTGAATAGGGCAGGTAATCTTTGTTTTATGAGCGTAATTGCCTTTGAGATGAGAACATAGCTGATACGCAGTGATCGTGGATCGCTCCGTGCGTGAATTCCATGTCCTCCAAACTTTGATACACCTAATCACATTTTACACGGGCATATAGATTATGCGCGGGGGTTAGCGCGCACGAGCTCCGAGGTGATGCGTGGGGATCGTTGACCCCCGGGACTGACTCCACCGTGAAAACAATGGCCACTGTTGTATCTTGTGCATGAAGGGGATCGTCTATCCCCTCCTGCGTTAATGATATAGCCCGCTTTTTTTGAGAAGTGTATTCAATGTGCGCACGCGCAGCCAGACGACTCGCAGGGTTCGTCGATCCCTATGTTTGAATCAAGATTTCTGCTTACATTATTACATACATAGTGCGCATCCTTCGTGTTGTGATGTATCCGCATTCCACGTCAGTCAGGAGAGCGGGGATGGCCCCTCAGACTCAACAATGTTATGTGAGTGTCCCCACGCGCGGCATATTTGCCCATACTCTGTTATATTTCATGTGCTCGGAAAGAACATGCGCTCAGATTCGTCGATCCTGCCTGCGCGAGCAGCGGCTACCTTTTTTTTGGGTGGAGCGTATTTCGGGTGGGGCGTATTCTCTACCAGCTCAGGCTGACAGATATTGTACGAAGACCTTCGATTCCTCCTTTGTTAGGCATTTTTTGGGAGTTTATTGATGAAAACATATATCACGCATGAATTCCACGCCCAACGTTTTTGTTGGTGAGTATCCACATCACGCACAGATGGAGAGATATGATGTTGGGGATCGACGAATCCCGCTTGCATGAACAGCGCGGTCTTCTTCCTCTATGAGAACATTTACATTAGCCAAGATAAGTATCGCGGGGTTCTCGACGCCCGCGTGCTTGAATGCGACGGAAAGCACCTTTTTAAAAAATTTCACGTCTCCATACAGACAGATCCCACACCCAGTATCCGCCGGCCCCCGCGTGAACATAACGGTCATTGTTTTGTTTTGTGCAAGTGGCAACTCACATGGGAAGCGCGGGGATGATTAATCCCTGCCTGTGTGAATTAAACGGGATACTTCTTTGACTTATATATCTAGATCTTGCACGCGCAAATGTATTCTTTTTGGGGTTGGTCGATCCCCGCGTGAGTGAAATGTATGAGAATATGATGGCCATCCTTTTTTTCCTGTGCATATTTACATCTCACATGAGAGGCATCAGATTGTCTATTCCTGTCGGCGTAAATTCAGAGGCCTGCTTTTTCCATGTATGTACGTATTCAAACTGTTCCCGAGCGCAACTGCGTGGAGCACGTGGATGCCTGTGTTTCAGAATATAATGCCCATTGTTATTCTTTTGAATGCATTGACGTACCGTAGGAGACGTGTAGCTTGTTTTTTCTATTTTATTATTTTCGGACTGTGCACGCGTACATATACCTGTGGGGTTCGTGGATCCTTCTGAGTGCAAATGTAACGTACCCTGTTTTTTTTTTTCTTTTTTTTTTGCTTCTATATGCGTCCTACAGCACGGCATTCGTCAATCCCCGCTGGCGCTATTGTAATGGACAGCCTTTTTTATCTATATTTTTCTTCAAGCTGAGCTCACGAGCAAATACTCTCTGCGGTGTTCGTTGAGCCCCAGCCATGCGAATACGGTTATTATAGCATTATTTTCTCCTCAAAATGCGTGGCGTTCGTCCATTCGTCGATCACCGTGGGCAATACTGCAACGAAGTACGAACATCGTGCACCGCTATCAATTTTGGGCCCCGTGTAGGCACGTACAAGCACCGCGACATGCTGAACTGCCCATATGGAATGTGTGTCATTCAAGCTCTCGGAAACTTCGATCATACGAAGGGGGGTCATCTAATTTTAGGGCAACTCAATTTGATGATGGAATTTCCTGCTGGTTTTTTGGCGCTCATTCCCTCTGCAACCATCACGCACTCTAACTCTCCAGTTTCTCGAAACGAAACTCGTTTTTATTTTACGCAATTTTGTCCGGGGGTCTTTTGTGATATGTTGACAATGGATTTCAAAGCAGAAGACCCAATGGGATTTGCGGGAATGTCCAGGAAAAAACCGTCGCAGTGGGCGGAACGTTTACAGCTAATCGCAAACTATGACGACATTTTAAATAGCTTATCTTAATCAAATCTTAATACAAGTTTTCGTTTACAATATACTATCCTGTTCGTTTGTGCACGCTGGGTTCGAAGTTCCCCATGAAACATTGCCCAGCCTGCACGGGCTGTGATTATCCAAAAAATGAAATGAAAAAAAAGCCATGGCAGCTCTATGCTCACGAAGGAAGGATCGATGGGCCACGTACCATTTTCTCTGGTCCATATGCAATTTAAATCTGGAACCTCGTATTCACTGGCGCGGGGATCGTCGATCCCCGTGCAGCATCTCTGAGCCCATGAGCTCTGCGAATAAACAACGTCTTAAGCCACGAAAGTCCCTAAACATTCCAGAAAAAGACAAAGCTAGAATATGCTACCCGGGGAGTTCGTGCGCGGGGATCGACGATCCCCACGTATCATCTCTGCTCTTGTGCACCGTGCGTATACCCACAACACAAAGGAAGGGCGCCGCACATATACACAGAAATCGTCGAGATATTAGGCGGTATCCCTCCTTCCATGGACGACGAGACTCTTCGAATATCAAAAAGTAAAAGAAAAGCAAGCCGTTAAAATTATATCTAGGTGGAACAATGAACGCCACGTCCCTCATGTGGGACGTAAACACAAGAGGGAAAAATGTCTGCCATTACATTCACGGAGGTGGGGATCAACTGTGACGAGCCCCGCATAGCCTCTGTAGCGCGCATGCACATTTTAAGTACGAAAATACGAATAAAAATCCGGCTTTTGAAACTATGCGTGCGAGAATCGCCTAGATGCACCCAGCTTAGCTCTGCATAAAAAATAGGCATTGAAGTCGCGAAAATGAAAACTGTACTGCATGAAGCATGACGCTACACAGAGATTAACATACCACAACGCGGCTCCCCATCCAAAGGAAGAGGCCCGGAGCAACACGGCGATCGACAAACAGCAGTTTCCTTGGGGCGCTTGCGTCCCTGAGCAACATGCTATGACTGGGAAAGCAAGACGTCCATCTCAAATAGTTCGGCCGACAGCGACTTGTGATCTCCTAAACATTTCCTAAATGATTGACGCCGCACTGTGTGGGGATCGTTGATCGCCATGCGCACCCATCGACGCCTCCTCGACTGTGGATGCCTCAAAGGCCTCGATGAGCTTCACGCTCGACTCGCGGATGGGCCTTCTGCGTCCCTTCAACCCTCCAATTCCATTAGAGCTGAAAATGGCTTCGCGCCCTCCGAAAACAAACGACCAACACCGTAGTCGGTATGTGGAGATCGACGATCCCCACACATTTAAGCTGGAAATGGCCTCGCGCCTCCGAAAGCAAGCGACATGTGGGGAACGTCAATCCCCACACACGCTCTAGTCCTGCGCGATTGGCTAACTACGCCAGAGGAATTACCTAAAAATGTCTATACCTAGGAATACACGAGATCTTGCTTATTGGCTACAGAGTTCGGCCTCAGAAATCTGTGGCACTACCTTCAGGTAATTTACGTGCGACGTATCAAATATTCCAGAATGTGGATGACCCTTCAAATTGCAAAGTACTGGAGGCCAGCGCCACTACGGTACCTACGGACTGCTTATTCTTGTTGGAGAATGTACGTTCAGTCATAGACATACACATGATCCGCCATCTGCCATAACAATATGCGCACCCCTGACGCTGACGCCGACGTTCCAGAATCCACAGCGCACATGCACCCTTCATCTCCAGCCTGATACCGCCGTGCGGTGCTTGATCACCCTCATTAATGGCATAACATACCGTCGAACAGCGGCATTCCGGACCCTAATAATAAGTTGTCCGCGCCAGTGCCGTGATATCTACCATATCGTACAAAACCACTCGCGATCGGCCGCCGTGCGTCTATTTATCTCCTCTCTTTCTCCGTTTTCCAATTTGACATATGCTCCTTCGTCTTTACTTCGTCTTTACCTTCCTCTGCCTCATCTACTTCACCTCTTCATCCTCATAGTCTCTCTCTACCCCACCTGAATACTAGAACACACCCCGAACCCGGGCCGGCTCCTCCCAACTCGACCGTCTGAATCAGGTCTACGACGCGCTCCCACACTCGGCGCGATGGTCCCTGATTTCATTATACCGTCCGCCCTGCTTGTCTCCGCCGTGCCGTAAGCAACACACCCTGCCCCTCTTTCCTTATCCCACTTTCCTTCCTTATCCGTAGGCGCAGCTCCCCATCCGGCGTGACTCCCTCCCGCAAGCAAAGGCATCCACAGCAGGTGCACATACATATGCAGGTAAGCAAGCGCAAAAGCGAAAAGCGCATCGTGCATACCCTGCCGATCCCGCCCGATATCGCACCCTGGCGCTGTGATCGCTGAGAATACATGGGAAAACATATTGTGCCGGCGTCAGTCGTCACCCTTGGACGTGCGATGGCACAGGCAACGGGCGGGCGAACTCCAACATATTATTGGTGTGTTCGAAATTATTTGTACGGTGTGCATGTTTTATTTTTTAGATCTACTCTATACAATGGGAGTTGAGTGCGATCGGGCGCGGGGTATGTTTAGATCTGTGGTGTGAATGATGTTGCGGCGCGGTGCGGTGGTGTGGACCTTGTGCTTAGTGCACCCGCGGCGTATTATGTTATTACAATATGTATTCATTCCGTGGTGTAACGCATAACTACCAGCAGAACATGGAACATGGGTATCAAAGCGAGTTGATCACCGTCGACTGTTTAGTCTTTGACAATTATAAGACTTTAAGTACACCCATGCGCCATCTCCTCGCCCCCGCTGGGATCGTGCTAAACAAAAACAAACAAACATGGAAATTGGGAAAGAACGTTTGTTTGATACGCGATAAAATCGGAAATAAAGGAACAAGAACAAGACCGAGAAAAACAGGAAAGGTTCTGTTCTCTTATGTTATGTCATATTAT
The DNA here is from genome assembly GCA_016801325.1 of Hypholoma fasciculare. Classification (NCBI taxonomy): domain Eukaryota; kingdom Fungi; phylum Basidiomycota; class Agaricomycetes; order Agaricales; family Strophariaceae; genus Hypholoma; species Hypholoma fasciculare. The sequence goes on from JAEKIV010000301.1 coordinate 32,062, forward strand.
GCCACACCAACCCATTACCGCGGCGTATCCCGCAAACACGGAAATTAAGCACTGACACAGCACTGAAATCCGAGCGGCGGCCGTGCTCAGGCGGGATCGTTAACGTATGTTGCTTATTCGAAATTTGGAGGTTGATAAGTGCGTTGTCCTACGTCAGAGATTACCTAGTACATATCGCCGTGGATGTCGCTGTCGTCCGGGAAAAGATGGAACTTGTCAGGGTGGAAGACACGGAGAAAGGCTAATTAATGAATACACGGTTTATGTCATCGCCGGAAATACCTGAGCAATCGGTGCACGCGACAAATTGGAACCTATCCAATATATCGAGCCAACACTGGGATCCGGAAGGGAAAACACGGCGAAAAAGCAAGTGGGAACAAGATTAATATTTTACATATTACATTCGTCTCTGGAACGCGGCGAGTCGACTCCCCACTGCGCGCACACCCATGCGGGGTGCGCGCTTAAGTATTGCTTAGCGCTTCGCCGCCGATCCCGGAGGCCAGGGCCACCTGGCACTGTCTTGGCGTTCGAGGAGAGATATAGTGAGCGCGCTACGGTGCGACGCGGATGCAAAACCACCCGTGGATAGAAATCTGGAAAACCACCTTGGAATTTGAGCTACGGTTCTGTGAGTCGCTCGATCTGTGGTGCGATAGGATGGGCTATAAGTATAATACTCATGCGCGGCGAGCAAGCGCCGGCCGTGCTCGGAGACGGTGTGCACTCGGCGTGTTACTCGGTGGTTTACACTCTCGTGTGGAAATGATGTGATAATTAACACAAAAAAAACAAAAATGAAGATTGAATTGGCTGTGAACCGCGCACGATGAATAGATTATATATGCAGCTTTGAAAGTGATGCGCGCGTGCGGTGGGCGTGCCGTACCTCTTCATACGTGCGCGTATGGGCATTCCTCCTGCTCGGTCTCCATTTTGGAGCCCCCTGGCCCAGTCACTCATCGCGCCTGCCATGGCTCCACCGCACGCTATCGTTGGCGGTTTGTGCCGCCATCGCGCATTGCTTTCTGTCTCCGAAATTTATGAACACATAGACCACAGATCGTCACAGCAGCTCCCGAACTGTCCACTTAAAGCACCGGACCTGTATGACATACCGTGGCGCTGGGAAGACACACGCACATACGGTACGGCGTATTGGAATCTTTAAAACCTGGAGACATGTGGGGACTTGAATGTAACATTAGCTGTAGATAGCTATCGTCGTGCGGGTGTCAGTGGATGCCTACCGCGTGAAACCTCCCTCCAGACCATTTCACGAACCGTGTAAGGTGTATTCACCCAAGGGACACGAGGTTCTTCAACAGAGCCTGGGCTCTGCACAAGCGCTGGGGATGAGGGAAATAGATATTAATGGATACTGGGCTTGTCATGGAGCTGAGACGGCGGATAGACATACGCTAATTTTCTTTTCTTTTCTTTGTTGTTTTTCGAATCCGGGCCTGAGACATGCGCTCATACGACTAACTGATATTTACGTTTCTTTCATATTATAGCAACTTTTAAATTTTAGCACCCAAGTGTAGGCCGCTCTACTGATCGTTTCTGCCTCCGTCGACAGCGGTAGTTTTTTCATTGGTCTATGAACCATAACTACTATATTTACAAACGAGTGTCATCGTGAGGCGCTCAGAGCGTGTCGTTCCATCGTGCGTACCGAATATTGCTGAAGTTCTCCATCGAGGTACTGATAATAGAGTCGACATATGATGTAGTGGAGGGAAAACATATGCGATTGTGCCGTTGGATGTATAGCGGTGAGGAGTTTCGGCAGCGGCCGAATATCTGCGGACGCTGGACATGCCATGGGGTCGGAAAAACATACGTGCATATGGTTTGAAGCTGACTTCGGTTTTTAAATCACTTCCGGTCACATTTCAGTAAAAAAAGCCGTATAGGTATACACAGCGACTGTTGAGGGGCATGTGTCCATGTGCGCCTTGTATACTCGGTTTGTGGGGCACCTGATCCAGCTCACTGGCGTGGTGCCGTGTGCTATAGTTACAACTCTTGGACGGAGACAGGTCCCGCACAAAGTTTAAAGAATATTTATTTTTATTCAAGGATACTCAAGTACTCCCTCTTTAGCGGTTCCCCACGGCGACGGGGATTTCCCATAAATTCCATGAAAAATGCCCACGGCCCGCCCAATGACGGTCGTGTGCGTGTGCATCTGTGTCTCGGTGCTTTGCTTATTTGGCCTGGGGTGGCATCAAAGGCTCTACCAACCCAGTTATTTGGTGCTCGGCGGCGGTGCACGAAGCGCAGATTTCATTATCAAGCAAAAATCAACGCCACGTCTCTCACGGTTTCAGCAGCATCACAGATCCTGTTTGTTCGAGAACAAGTATCATCGCGACGTGCGTGTATGGTGATCTTCACATGTGCGGTACCTTGCGTACGTATCGCCCAAACCACTGCGAGGCCTGTCTATCATGAAAATTTGCACGCGCATCCCCGCGGCGGTGTTATTGCATGATTTCGTATGTTGTCGTCCCCCCAAAAAAAACATACGCTGGTACCTACGTCACCGTGAACGCAGATCTCAAGGTCCTAGTATGTACGGCAGATTTATTTATGTACCCCAGAATGCACATCACTGCAAGCTACGATGATGGTGTCGTCCGGCGAAGATGCATTTCATATTTAGAAATCGCTCAGAAAAGAAGCTCTATTGCTACTCGCACGACATACGCCATGTCCGTTTCCAATGTGCATGCACACAACGAGCACTGATTTCAACGCTGCTCCTCGCCGTCCATGCTGATCGCAGTGTCAATATCCTGCAACGCCAATGTCACCGATACGCCGATCGGTTGGACCTGACTTATAAGCACTAGCACACAATCATTCTGCTGACAGCCGCAGAAAGCTTAATAGCCCAGTCTTCCCATCTTCATAGTAGATCTGTGCATGAACCAGGCTTCGTTCGGCCCGGTATCCCGTCGCGGGCCGCTATCGTGAATTAATTAATAGCCAATGATCTCAGTGGGCCTGTATACGTCGAAGCTCGCTCGATGACCTGCTTTGGATTGGCTTCGCGGAGTTCGTTTTCTTTTTCAATTATTTAAGCAAGACGGAGCGCGCTAGTAGTGTCCTGTTTAGCGAGCCCTGCTCACGTCAACAAACTATGCCTGTTATTCTTGTCTCTGAATCGGACAGCCACGATACTCCCATTTGTTTCCATGTTGGAGCGCAGCCCGCACAGTGGCGTCATGAGAGCTCTGTTAATGTAGGTGGTCATCGCATACTAATGAGCTCACGGAGACGATTTTCAGACAGCCCGACGGCATTACCAAGATCTGAATGTGCTATGTGTTTCACACATACGCCGCGATATACTAGTATCAGCTTCTCTTGAATAGCTGCTGGTGAGTTATGTAGTGTGCACACAGCGTGGAGCGCGGCCTAATTCCATGTCAATCTCCAAAGCGCCAGTGGCGTTGCAAACCTGCGCCACAAGCGCGGTGAAGTCCATCTGGCAGGGGCCAGCCGGCGAAGAGCAGCTGCACACCCCATACTTACGAAGGGCTCGGATGTGAGCGCACGGCTATATATACTGGCTGTGCATGCTGTGAACAACACACGGAAATTCTACACACATACAGGCAAGTTGAATAGGCCCACGGCGCGATGCTCGATGACACTATGTGCGCTTTCGCTACTCTACCAGACCGCGGAGTGGTCATTGAAAGGACTGAAACTAAACCAGACCATGCGACACCCGAGGACACTGCGCAGAGCGATCATCTTCCCATATTGAGAACTCAGGTCGAGGAAAAATGAATAACACTCGGTGGGATAAAAAGAAAATACATGAGCATACCATTTTCATACTTGATTCAGCGATTGCGGTTACACCCAAACAATTACTTCTTGGGACACCGTTACCGCCAAGGTATCAGCCCACTTTCAAGAAGGGCTAAGATACATTTCCAAATCAAAGGGTAATGCTACTATACGCGAGCCTCTAATTTAGTTCGACTTTTGCTTATACTTCTGCCGCAACTTGACTCGAATAAAGAAAAAAAAAGAATGTACATAACACCATTTACATGAACGTTTGAGAAATAGGCGCCGGAGTGATGATAGTTGACTAATAGTTTAGTCTGGGTTGTTAACAAAGTAACGTAAAAAAACTAACTTACGCCTGCACAAGTTAGCTGGTGCTAAATTTTTGCAGGGCAAGTTAAATCGAAGTAAGTTCGCCCGTTCACTTGATAAGATTGCAAGGGAACTTATCACAATTTCACGTTAAATTTTTGTCTAATTTGACTAAAGTACCCATAATGTGTGCCGCGGCATATTTGGCCTCCTCATTCCCCCTCTCATGTGTGCGTGTGCTCCTCTCTGATCTAATGGCGGAGCCTCTTTGTCCATAGTACTCTATATACAAAAGCTATTGTCGAGAGCGGGATGATTCAGAGCCTGAGAAGGACGAACGAGGTTTGAATTCACACCGACGCTGAGATATGGTCCTATTTTCCGGTCCGATCCGAGCTTCCAACCATAACAAATCATGCGATTTTCAAGACCGAGAGCAGCGTCCTGCTACTCAAGTGCTCTAGCGCCCAGATTCCGCCTTCGGAAAAGCCACGGCGGTTGCATTACACCTTCTTTATTTTTGTACTGCGTATTCTACCACAACGTTAATGTGGTAAATACCGGCTTTGCATCAAAATATTTACTTTTCAATTGTTTGTTCAGGTGCTCTCAGACAAAGAGGCGCTCATGTGGTTATAAGATGGTACACAACTCGACTGCGGAGGTACTCACATGTGACGTTAATTTCAAGCGCCCCGGGGTGCCGTGGGCATTGATAAGGGGCGCACGGCGAATCGCAACGCTTGTTAGACACCCGTGTCAGAGAGCCCACGCACTGATCAAATGTCTTCAGTGCACTCTATTCCGATCAAGCTCAGAGATTTTGCGCACTCTGCGCCGCACCGACACACGCCATTACCCTCTCCCAGTCTTCCGGACGCACAGCGCACAGACGCACCGCGGGTACGCCTTAGCACGCTTCTGAAGTGCGCGTGTGAGCCCACGACACGCGGCTAATTTGACCTGAAAGCTCGGTTCCGTCGTGCGCGCGTGTGCTTGCGTTCACTGTGTCCCTCCTCGCGTGCACCGTGCTTGGCCGTTTCCTCCCACCCCAGCCCGTATGCTCTCCCGGAATACAACACATCTACCCAGACGCCGCGCTCTTCCCATACATACTACACCAAAGTTTCTCCATCCCTCCGCGAGGTGTATATTTTCCCCACCAGCGTGCTGCTGCGTCATGCAGGGCTTCGTTCTTTCCGCGTGTGCCGTCCAGCTGGCGCGTGATGAAGGATGATTAATGTGCAGCACTCTATTCCTCCTCTCCTCTCTCCCCTCCCTGCTTTGTCCATTCCGTTCACTCTCTTTTATCTGTCTAACCCATTTTGCGTCATACTCGTAGCTCTTGCCGTTTTTGGAGCTTATTCAGTCTCGCCCTTCCATGTGTGCTCCAAACACCGTTTCTCACGCTATTCATTCCCCGCCGCGCCCCGTCTGATTGCCTGTCGCCCCTGCTCATATCCGCTCTCCACCTCCCCCAACTATGCATGCGCGGCGTAGATACAACAGGTGCTCACGAGCCGATGACGCGATTCTCTCGTATAAACGACACATGCTGCGCGTCCTGGGACGGCGCATGCATCTCAGGAGCGCGTACGCACGTACGAGGATCAGGCGACGCATCTGGTAGGGAGTGAGCCGTGAGCGTCGCTCAGTCTCAGGCTTCCCTCGAGCGGAAAGTGCGAAGCTTGAAGCTTCTATGCGTCTACTCCCTCCGTCGTGTGCTGCCGCGCTATGAGCAAAAACAGGATGATGGACAGCAGTCGTATCATGGGATATTGGCGTACAATTGAATGCGTGGGAGATAGGGAGATGCGCATGGCACGGTGTTGTGCGAGGACGTTGGATTGCATGCGCCGCCATGTCACCACAACCCAACCACAGCGCCAAATTTCAAATTTCAAATCTCGTGCATTACACCAGAATAAATCCCCCGTATTAACGACCGGCCTCTATCAGCGGAGTGGGCTTAGGCGCGACGTCTGCTCTACACTATTTTTCTGCTATGCTCCTCGAAGAGTGTGTGCGTTGTCCCAGCAGGCAGTAGGTAATTGGTGATACGCCTCGCGTGGACGCAAGCGCATGTGACGGTGGGCAGTGACGTCGTGCCTATGCCCCAGTGCCCTACTACTTCCCTGTATACGCTTCGCAACGCTTCTACGCCACGCTCTACTCTCCTTTAGTTTCAATAATAACCCCATACTAACACATCACCCGAGATCCAGCCAAGTTGCAGTGCTATGTCGTCTCCTTTTCAACGTCGCGACTGGAACTTGAACTTGAAACTATTCGGTGTATACGTGCGTGCGAGCTATCATCCTGGCGGTACTCTTCCCGCAGATACCTTGCTTTTGTCGGGTGACAGTGACTAAGCTGTTCTCCTGCCATCCCAGACCCCACGCTTACCCACCCGAGTCCGCGATAAATGCTTCTTCCGCATCTCTCTAGGTGATTCATAGCGCAGATATTTTTTTGTCTCATG
>JAEKIV010000302.1:0-47204 GCA_016801325.1 Hypholoma fasciculare
AGCAGTCAATGCGTCTCCGCTGTAGGTTCCATTTTTTGAGCACCTCTTCTCCTTCCGCGGCTACACGCGTGTGCGACGGTCTTTCTTGAGGCTCCGCCCCTCTTCTCACCATGTTCGCGTATAATACCGTGACCCATGCACCGCTTGCAATGTCTTACCATAGAATGAGAAATACAAAAAGATTTCTACTTAGAAATCTGTTAAAGGGACAGACCCATTTTTTCTATTAGGGGAATTCGGAGTTAGTGAAGCAACCTAGCAACTTCAACACCATAATATCCATCAATGTCATAGCTACACTTCAGCTTCAGTCATCATTATTTAAATTTAAGCAAACATTTCTACATATTCAAGTTCCACAACTACAACACGACTAGTATGTACTATGCATCTAAATACCAGTTGAATTCCGCAAGCAAGGCGTGGGCCGCCGTTCGGCGGCACTTCACTCTAGTAGATAGATATCAGTGCAAAATAAATATTAGTAGTCTCTGAAAAGTGAGATACGTAAATACTAGTGCTAGAGCAATTATTTGTTTAATTCACTAGGCGGCATAGTACGCCTGTAATACGTCTGCAGTAATTCGACAAACATGAAATAGTTCAACGGTAAGGGAGAATAGAACGGCTCAGGAACGGGTGCAGAATTGGGATCAAATTCGGCGCCTTCTCTATCTAAGCAGATCACATCACTAAAAGCCGGAGCGGTGGGCGCCTAATTATAGTCCACGATTCCTACACCGCCATTTGTGCCAAATATGCCTATTGCGTGGAGTGTGCACGAGGTCGCGGTCTTTTTAAAACATTGACGCCACGTGAAGACAACGCTGTTGCCAGTTCGCCTCTGGGATTTGGACACTGTGACCACATTCGACATGGGTAGTGAGCGTAATGGGCTAAAGTATCTATATAATTTAGCAGAATTTTTCCACGAAATTATGCGCCTAGACCGCATATAAAAAAATTCTTCGTCCAGCTGAAACCACACACATCTACTACACCTTATACCGTTAATCATTGTAAGCTCATTTCACAGCTGAGCGTCATGCATACATTCGCGCTGTCAATATATATTTAACTGGCTCAGCTACGTACCAGTGCGCATGTTCTGTCTACGTTTGTAAGTGGCTGTCATTAATGCAAATTAAAGGATGGTACCCATTTAAATTTCCAGCCTATTGCCTGCTTTCAAGGGGTATGACTTTGCGCCATCTAGTCAGACACACACCACCAAATTGATCACGCAGTCTATACATATTTAAAATTCTCGCCCACCTGAAGTTCCTGACAAGCACTCGATGTTACATCAACGATGACTACAAGCCAATTCTACAACTGATAGCTATGCGTACAGTCAGGCCGTTGATACATTTTTCACTTGCTCAGCTACTTGCCTACATTTGTGATGTGTCTGCATTTGTAATAGGCTGTTGTTGACGCGAACTAAAGGAAGGTCCCCATGTTAATTTCCAGCCCATTATGGTTTTCATTGAGTACTACGTCACAGCAGCTGGTCAGACACATGACACAAAAATGTCAACCCTGTTGAGACATATTGAAATATCTTGCTCGGCTGAAATCACAGACGTTGCACTCAATACCAGTATCAACAATTAATACAAGTTGATTTCACAGCTGATAGCCATACATCTATTCATACTCTTGATAGCATCAGTAAATTACTCGACTACGTATGTGTACCGATGCTTTGTCTGTATTTTGAATTGGCTGTAGACAATGATAAGTAAGAATTAGATGCTGCTGTTTCTTCCCAGGTCGTTGTGTCAGTCAATATAAATGGTGAATCAACCATTTGATATGTATTCTCAGCTACTTGCTAATATCACCGACCAGAATAAAACTACTCAGATTATGAACAGGTTTATGATTCTCAAGTTCTAACAATTGCCCTAAACATAAAATATATACAGAGCCTTAGCCAACAGCCCTCCAGAATGAGGACATGTTTGCTTCATTTCAGGGCATATTTAATAAAGGAGGACGTATTGTGTGTGTTGTGTCACGCTTCTGCTGCATCCTCTGACCCTCCCACTACATTATCCACACGTTGTTGCCATTCGTCAGCAATCACATCTCCTATCACATAGTCTTCACCGACACCATATTGAGCACGGTCATTCTTTAAGATACCTGTGAAACCCCTGTCCATAAAATGTAAGAACATGATCACTATACAGTTGAGCCAACAGCACCTTGCTATTTTAACAGCTGAGCCCTCTGCTTTCGATCGGATGAACTCAAGGCGGGCATCAATGAGATCCCAATACTTTTCAGATCCACGACATTCAACGTAAACAGAGCGCTAAAAGAAATTTTCAGGAACATGATCTACAGACAGGACGTAGGCATTACTCACCATGAGTGCAACACGGGCACACAGCTGTATTGTTGGGCGACATGGGGTAGAGCTGACAATGCTCTGTGCAAGAGCAAAGATATTTGTGTTTGACTTTATACTTGCCTTGATCTGAACATCGATACAATATGATTCATGTAACATATAACATGATGTTAATCACGTACTGCTTTCTTCACTTTTGACCGGTTTTGAGTGAGCGCAAAACTGACATAAGCGGAAATTTTTTCCCAGTTAGCGTAGTCGTGTTCAATGCCCACTGGCAGGTCAAAACGATATCTCTTCAGAATGTCCTAGAAAATATTGGATCATTGATTTTACATCATGAGGAAAACTGAACTACGAACAAGAACATGTTTACGAGGGACACCACCTTTGTATGCACTGATATTGACAGAAAGCATGACAGCCATCCCATAATTAGTGATGTTTACCTTGAACAGGTGAAATTAGTGGAGCATACGAACAGAAAGGTGGTTTACATACTTTTAACTCCTCAGACAACTGGTATGGTGGTGTCGCGGATCGAAAGGCGTCAACTTTATTTTCGAGTGACATCATACCAATGAATAACTTAGCCTGCCGGCCGAGGACAGTGTCCTGTTTAATGTCAGATAGCAGCATCTGAGAAGATTGATTAAACACCCACAGAGAGAAAAGCTTCAACTTCATCCCGCTGCTCGGGGCGGAGCTTCTTTTTCGCCGCATAGCGTAGAGTCATGGCAGTGAGATTACTTATGGAAGGTATCGATGGTTGTATATGCGTTGTCGAGGGCTCTTCTTCGTCTGCTTCTGAGGCGTGGTCATCGTCACCTGGTTGGTCGTCATCACGCACTCGCTTGCCGAGCAACGGCTCTGGCGGTGGACTAGACCTCATCATTGCTTCTGCTAATGCTTCTTCCGCAGCTGAAAGGAAATATTGGGCACCTTCCCGCTGAAGTGGGCGACGAGAAACACCTTGAGGTCCGTTACCAGTTAACCCTGTAAGGGCTGCAGGTGTCGAGTTAGAGGCCATTTGATGCGAGTGACGAGGGAGGGAGGGCGCGATAGAAACCAATATATATATATATTCTGTAAATGACTCGATATTATGACTCAGGTGCTTAGATCAATATGACCCTTAGCCATCAGTGGGAACTCACACTTGGTCTCGAGTCCTGCTGCTTGATAGACCAACAAGTGGCCTAACACAGCAGTATTTTGTCACAACGCGAGCCACATCAATTGCGTTAACACCTTGCTAAGCGTTTTTGCATTTCGAATGCCAACCAGTTGCTGTCGAAAAGAGATATACAAAAATGAATAAATGTCATAGAGAAAGCCCGAGGAAATGTCTCATCAAATACGACGGGCGAGGTTGACAAGCCAAGGGACAAGTCCATCTTCTTTAACAGGAGCCGGTAACGTTCTAAATCAAAAGAAAAGAACAATTCTCGATACAACCCGACGAGAAAATCAAATATTCTGGACCAATCAACATCGGGAACAAGTTGGCTTCGATATTGGGAAAGGACTTGGGATGCATCAGCTGGACAAGGTATCAGAGGAAGCCACAGAAGTATTCTAGAGAAAGAAGAGACACGTACTGCAAAATGCTGCTTCGTCTTGTGTGGGTCCTGGGTTTGAGAACTTAAACCCAGTCGATGGACGAATTCTCCACGAAGAAAAAGTATAACACCTGCGAAATTCGAGACCTCCCCATTTACTAATCCACGCCGAGTTGCTGACCCTTTTTTGTCACTTACATTCGACCGGAACTTGATGTCCCCCAGCGCAACGCACTCATCAGGGTGCTTCATTGCCAACACTGCTAACTGGTGAGCGCGATCAAAAGTACAGATAGGTAAGAGAGGCGTACGTCGCGGCCAACAAGCCAAAAAAAATGAAGTGGGTTGTAAAAGGTGTAGATCTAAGCGAGTTGGGTATCTGCCCAGGGTTGTTCCGTGGATAACTGCAGCGGGTATCTCGTCGGCGACGGGCTAGAATGTGACTTGCCTATGAGAAGGACGCTGGCGGGATGCCACATACAGGCTATAAGTTCTCCGCCCGCCGCGCACCACCTATCTCTGTAGGCACTCGGAGTAACGTGAGCCCTGTTATGGCCGAAGGCTGCGCTGTGGACGGTACCCGAAGGAGGGGGCATTGTGGATGTTGGTTGGCGCACCAGACGGAGTTGCTATGGCTTGCGCAGTCGTTGTTGTTTCCAGTTTGTCGAACCCTCGAACTGCACACCACCCGCCGGGTAAGTGCTTTCTTCGCCTGTAGCGATACTGCAGATCTTTCATGTCCGGTAGTTGCGCGTCGAAAGGCTTCTGAGATCCGTCGCGTAATCTACCCCGAGATTTGCGATGATCCTTCAATATCTTGAAATCCGGGCGCACGGTGTTGGCGATCGCAATGGAGCGACGCGTCGCGCGCCTGGAGTGCTGCAGCTCGTGCTCCAACACAAGCGTCCTCTGTGTCTTATTCGGCATGTTTAGAGTGAGCAAGCCAGTTCTGCATCTCGCGGTATACTTCGCGCAGCCGGCTCTGCTTATCCTCGATCTTCTCGTGGCGGCTCTACAGGTATATTGCGACCTGCGAGCGCTTCTTGATGTATGACGATGCCGTACGATCCTCGTCTCTTGCTCGCTCCTGTTGAAAATGCGCTTGAGCAGACTGTCGGGCATTGCTGTAGAATGGTCCTCGAGCGGCATAGTCTTAGGAGGATTGGCCATCAGAAAAGGATTCGCCCGCGTATCGTGCATCTAATGGTCGCAGAGCACAAGTGTCATGTCAACAACGCGAAGTGTTTCTTCCTCGGTGTGTACCTCTAAAATGTGGGGGATTTTCTATATTTCGGAGAGGCGACGGGAAGGTATTGAGAATAGGGGCCGTCGGGCGGAGACTAAGCGAGTTGAGGAGGATGTATCGTCGGTGAGATATCAATATCTATGCCACTTTCTTTGGAGGTGTGACAGGCCTGAACGGTGATACAAGTCGCTGAATATCCCTGATTCAAAGGCAGTAATATTGTGCGCGGGAGTCACTATGGGACCTTCGGATATCAGATGTTGCTGGAATCACGACAAGAGCGTGCGGAGTCGACAAAAGCAGAAGATGGGAAGTAGTTTTTGAGGCTTAATGAGAAGTGGAAGCTGAAAGCGCATCAGTTCAGGTTGGATTGCTTCCTCTGGGATGCCGCAAATCTTCATTTTGTTATCTGCTGGCAGTGGCATTGGCGCTAAGAGATATTTTCAGTAAATCTATAAAAAATGATATTTGTCTCGTACTTGTGGCGTTCGGCTCATGCAACAGCCTGTCAGAGCCCTCAGACATAGGGAAAACCTCTTTTCTCTGAGACCCGGTGGAATCTTTGACGGAGGGACTTCATCAGACACTTATTGGTGGGTTTCTGTGCTCCTGGCCTTTGGATGTCCACTGCTGCAGATTTTTGACATTGAGGTTGAAGCTGCATCTTTTGAAGCTGCAGGCTGCATAGACGGAGGAGGCAGTGGCGGGAAGGATGAAAGACCTAGAAGGGGAACACGTGGATGTCTGGTTTCGGAGAAGATCAGAAGTCAGATCTCAGAGTCCATGATAAGCTGGTTCGGATTGTTGAATAACAAGATCACAGGGTGAGAAGGAAAACTGCACCTGCGAAAAACTTCGATTTATGATCTGGATAATTGTTGCGAGAGAAACCCCAAGGATGCGGAAAAGAACCAGGAATGCTCAACCAGGCCGTCCAGCCGCCAGCGTGCCTGAGCTACGCTCGAAAGCGGTCACATGTCCGATTTGCACTGAACGACGTCGCACGTGCACCGGCGCGTCAATTTATCTAAGCGACTTTGAAGCGACTCAAATGGCGTCAGCCAGACTCTCGTTCAAGGCTTCGACTACCACCACAACCTCGCTCTCCAAAATCCATCAGACCGCAGAAGTCAAAAACACACACCCACGAAGCACGCGCCAACAAAGCTTGGGCCGTTGAATATGGCACGGTGAGTGATACATCTACTATCAAGATTCACGATCACCCGAGTCAATGCAGAAGACGCGCTGCGCTTGCGCCCCGCAACCTAGCTAACTTTTCCACAAAATTTTAGGAGTTGGCGCAAAATACCGCGTGCTTCAACCATACCAGGCCGCGCAGCGCCGAGATCGCTAGATGAATCATACCGCACACGCCCAGATGCGCGCCCAGAAGCGAACTCACCGAAGAAAAGGCGCGTTCGACGCACCATGAGGATGCAGCGCAGAACTAACATCCCAACTGTAGCTCCAGAACCCCTTCTACGACGTTCGCTGTGCCACCGGCGGTGTACAACCCCGAAACAAGATAACTGTGCGCGAAAGCGGGTGGTAATCAACACGCGGCTGTCGCTGCCATTGAGATACCACGGACGCCCAGAACGCCCGTCGTCCGCTTTTCAGCGCGCATATGCTTGTGGAAGTGCGCCAGATCCTGTCATATTTAAAATCTGTGTGCGAGTACTTTGGGGTTCAAGTTCCCGGCATGTCTGTTATCTGTCTATTTGTATACTCTTTATTTACAACAATAAATGCATTGACTTCGTCATTCATGAAAAATGAATCATCTGTATAACCAGGGACTTAATATAGCAGACTTTGGAATTGAGAAGAAGACACATTCACCTGTAGTGAATAACGAAATAAAATACTGAAAAGTTATATCTTGTGCTTGTTTTACAGTCCAATAATAATTAGCGCGCACCCGAATCAAAAGACAAGCAGATAAAGTCATAGGCAGCATTTTACATGCGTACTTGACGCACCCCAAAATGTACAAATATGATTTTTTCTCAGCCTCACCTCAAGGAGTTGAGGGATGCTCGACGACTACGATGAATGCAACTACAAGCTGATTTATGGAAAAGAATACAACATATAACCCAAATCCGTCTTTGAACGCGACCACGTCGTGTGACAAATATGTGAGCTCATCATTGGCTCGTCCTATAAACGATCTCATTCAGTGTTCTTCAGTGGAGTATTTTCGAAGGGAGTGTCTTGAGTCCTTTTAAAAGTCGGAGCTACGGCCGCCTGTGAAGAGAAACTTCCACAGGAAAGCCTGCGTGAGTCGTGAGACACAACTGATCCTCTGCGAGCACCTCCTGCAAGTCGAGACTCCAAGTTGTCCATCTGAGCGAGTAGTTCTATTCGCAATCGCGATCCAAATGTTGCATTCATCTTAGATGCAACATCATCGGTGGTCCAAATTGCTAGGGAACAAGGAGTGACAGTGCTGTGTGATCCTTCGGTGGTGAAAGGATCTTCGGGCGATAACAGGGAAAGGAAATGCTCGCATGCAGGGCAGGAACGTTTTGACACACCAAGGATGTGTCCGAAACCCTATCAAATGAGGGTCAGATGATGAATATGGATTCAAAAGACAACCCACATCTGTTGCTGCTAGTATTTCTGCGTAGTTGTCATTCCCAGCCAAGGATTCTCTTGTGCGAGGATCAAGCAAGCTGGCAAGAAAAGTCTCGCAGTGAACCGTTCCTCCAAAAGTAGATGTCACATTTGGAAGAGCACCGTACTGGAGGAGATCGTCAGATAGACATTTGATTATATCTTCGAGTTTTTCGGTAATTTTTTTGACATGATTACCGTGTTCGTGGTCGTCAACTAGGTCATTATCTACATTCGACCACATCGTGAGCGTGTTTTTCAATTCAGTCAGGGAGTTTTTGCATGACTCCAGGTCTATATTTTCGAGGGAACGTAGGCGATTGTTGATCCTATCGTGAACACCTTTGAGGCCTGACTTTGTGCGCGGAATGTTATTATTCCCCTCCCAGTATTTCAAAGCATTCGATGCATGTTCACGTTGTTGTTTGCGAGAGCGAGCCACCGACACAAAGTCAGCAATCTTCGCGTTCTCGCCACTATCCCCAGGAAAGTGCGGCGATCTTAAATATGCATCGAAGGGAAGTATTTCATTGGGGACCTTTGTTCCGATAACAATCGTGATTGAAATAGGTTTGCCGGGGTCACAATTAGGGGATCGAGAAAAATCCCGCATCGTATACCCAGCTTCAAAGTGATTGACCATCAATAGCACCCAGTCCCTATATGCCATCCAAGCAGGGCAGGCTTCTTTGCCGACATAAGGGTATGTCGCCCGAACTTCATTGTTGCATTGGTCGTCTGCCTCGTCGTCCGCTTCTGGATCCGACTCCGAATCTGAGTCAGTTGGCGTTGGAGCTTCTGGTGGGGTTTTGGTACGTGGATCCACGAGAAAAGATTCTACGTTGCGGATGTGCATCTCGAAAGCACAACCGCTTGCCATCTTCCAGATCATGTATCCCAGGATGAAAATTCGACCAGGCAAATTTCCAAGATCGCGTGGTGCGTTGATGTTGGCATTCGGTTTGACCTTTGTAATGGCTGACAGTTTTTGGACGAGACTCCGGTATGCATTCAAGAAAAACAAAAACAGAGTGTGGTACTCTGAGCAAGTATCCTTGGTGTAGATTAACAAACGGTCGCCCCTTTTCGGTAACTTTGCGCGAGACATAGCCGTTATTTTCGGGACCAAAGTGGCGATGTCCCAGGAGGAATGGTTCTTGAGAATGTTCTGGAGTGCCACAAGAAAATCGTAGTCATTCCCGTACTGCGCCTTAGAAACTTTGAACAGCGTCTTTTTTCTGTTAAACGTGAAACTTGGTACCGCTCTCAATGATTCAAGATATATCTGCGACCAGTTGTGGGCAAGCCTCCGTTCAACTTTAGGGTGGCACATGGTCATAACATACTCCATAAAGATTTCGTAGTCCTCCGGGTTCGACTGCTGCAATTTCACGAGCAACTCACCCAAAATCCATAGGTGGGTGCGTAGATCCAATGGGATCCTAGAAAAGGTTCGTCAGCTATTGAAACTACCCCGTTATACTGTACTAACCAGCGTGATTGCATGTCTTTTAGATAGGCCTCGAGAGACTGGTTTCCTAATTCGAGGGGTGTTGGGTCGACCAATTTAGGGAATGCCCCCGCGTTTTTCATGCCGGAATCGGTCTCCTTGGGGCGATAATTCTTTGTACAAAAAAAACCGTATATGCGATCCTTGCCTTCCAGAGATTCCGGCTGCTCCTGCGCATTCGACGACTTCGGGACCAGTATAGCCTCGGTCTCTGTAGCCTCGGTCTTTGTAGAACCAGCCTTGGTCTTCGCGGGCAGACGCGAGCGATAAGTTGATGTCGATATGACATCATGGTTGGTATTTGCAATCTGGGCGAATGCGTCTGCGATTTTGAGTTCTCGAAGGTCTGTTCGTGAGCCCGTAAAACCATTATCACGAGACACGGATTGCTTATTTGCTAATTGGGATAAAAAGAGGGTCGCAGAGCGGAATGCAAGAAGTTGTTCATGGGTGGCCGGGGATGGTTTTGTCGAGATGATGTTGTCAGACGTAACGCCCACTGGCGAAGCACTATCCAATCTCGAGGACATTGGTGTCGTTTGGGTCCGGACTTATGAGTGTACGGCGAAAGAATGAAACGCGCGTTCTTTGCTGAGCTATAGTCATACGTTTACATGCTGCCGTTGTCCAACCTTGAGGCTGCCTCAAGGCAGATAATCTTGAGATAATCATCCGTCCATCAATGTCACATGCTCACTTGGGTTCACCCCCGTCTCTCGCAGAAGATGCATTCCATTCTTATTCGTCATGGCGATATAGTTAACAGGTACAGTCCGCTAAGAAATAAAACTACATAAGCTTTGATTTCTTTGACATCTTTGGAGGCCCCAATAAAGACAACATGCGGGAATGTTCTGCATGAACACATTTGGCTTGAGTTTCAAAATATTTGAGATCGAAGGTGGTGCATCCATCATTTTTGTAATCTGAGACAAGAAAAAGTGACACAAAGAGGGTTAAAGAAGTACAATAAATAAGGAAATAAACTAACCTGGAGCATCAGACGACCATTCAGCAGATGTCTCCCAACCAGCCTTCCACTTGAATTGATACTGTAGTTTATCTTCCAATTCAAGAGATTCAGACCGGTGATCTGAATAACTTGTCCATATCTTGCGGATGTCTTCGTTGAGGTGCATGACATTATTGATCTGGGCAGTAAGCAAAGCCAGCGAACAGTTTGTACCACCTTCGAGATTTTTTTCCTCAGCCTTCGCTTTGTAGCGAACTATTGCCGAGCTGATTTGGGATAGAAACCGTATAGGTAGATCCTCAACCACAGAACCGTCAGGTCCATGAATAACACAGCATTCCCTGACCCACTTGAAAAGGTGTAAGGCTGCGCCACGGCAATAACAGATAGCCAGGTGTTCATTCGTTGGAAGACTGTTGATGTCATATTCCGTCATCAGCCACTTTTCGGTGTTTGAGAGTGGCTGAGCTTGGGTGGAGGCAGCGTAGGTCCGGAAGTCGAGGACATTTCCTAGAATAGCTAGGACACAAAGTGATAGCAAACTCGTCATACCACGGGGGGTATGTAAGTCGGGAAGGTGTGTCCATGCAGAATCTGCACACCATGATGTTTATTAAACCAACATCAGAAGGACCAGTACACGTACCATGAGGCTGTATCTTCCTGTGCATTAATCCGTGTATGTAGAATATGAGGATACGACGAAGCAGTTGGCGAGAGGCGTGATGGGTTGTGTTCGTAATGAACTTGTCCAATATAAAGGAGTGTATAACTCCTGAGAGAGTCTGCTCCATGTTCAGACTTGAAAAGAAGTGACCGCCATAACAAATAGAGTTCTCCAAGCCCAACACAAAATGAGGGGTGTTGGGCTGCATATAACTAGGAAAAATGATGAGCAGATAATGAAAGTGAGAGAAAACCAAAGAATGCACATATGGTCGCCCGGTCTAAGGGCAATGACCTCAAAATCATAATCGGTGGTTTCAACCACATCGTTTAAGCAAAACACCTCGTTAAGGTAAAAATCAATCGAAGACTTCTTGATACCAGGGCGTTCCCGCAGCAGGCCCCACGCCTTCCCACCGACGCCAACGGTGTTCTCGGTGTGGAATCCGTCCGGGTCAATGTGGAGAAACGTCATCGAATGTTTGAGGCCCGCAAGGCCCCATCGGACATCACCAGTAGGGTAGAGTGCTGATGGATCAAAAATATGCAAACCTCGGGTGACATCCCATGCGGCTAAGTCAGTCGAGTAAGCATTTCGATTACAATTACCGTTCCATAGCGGAAAATCCAAAGCATTTAGTATTTTATTGTTATCTGTATCTTCGGTGTTGTCCAACAAGTCCTGTACAATGCCACTTAGAACTGAAGGCACGCAAGATTCTTCGCCGTCTCCAGAGGTAGTTATAAGTGAAAAATCTACTGGACTATTAGCGCCGGTCAAAATCAACAGAGAAACAAGAACCTGTTATTGAAATTTGTGTTGCCATGCTTCCTGTGAGTGTTCGCAGGCCATGAGTATCAAACTTCAAGTTGACGTCTCGAGGACAGCCGGTGACGACAACATTTGTAGACGAAAGCATATTCTGGAACATTCCAGGTTCCAAGGTTGATAATTGTTCGTAGGCGATCACTTTGAGGATGGACGTTTCTGGATCGGAAAACCTTCGAGGCATCTCGTTAATATAATCAGCATTTGCGTGATCGAAAAGTTTTTTGATGCATTCAAGGTAGCGTGGAAACTGTTGAGATCAGGTTAATTATCCTTCAAGAGAGCCATAAGAACGAACATGTGCTTTGACCCTGAATTTCATCTGCATCCCGTCGGCATCGAAAGCGTGCAAATCATACGTGCTTTCAATTTTGATGGGAGCTGATTCGCGAGGAAAGGATATCTCTTCTTTCTCCACCTGTGATAAGAAGTGAGAATAGGACACGGTTAGAGATGATAAAATATGTACATATTCCTTGAGAACAGACGGTTCGAACAAAGAAAACATTGCATCGATATCTATAGGATTTCCTGCTGAGTTTCCTGCTTCGCGTAACGATGACTGCATCCCTTTAGAAAAACATTTTTTTTCCGCGCCTTTGACCGACTGTTCGTCAGGCGTGGGCGCCCCGAAAGAAGTGTGGTTGGAACCGGCTTCTTTATCTTAATATTTCTATTCAAGGCTGAATTATATATCACCTATAAGTACACTGGACTACGGGCTGGATAGGAAATAAACTGACCATTCCCCAATGCGTTCGGTTTTGCATTGTGACGATCAGTTTCCGCATCATCTGAGTGCGAAGACTCCTCTTCAGTCGCCTCTTGCTCGGACTCTCCATCATCAGGGTTGGCAACCTTGCGCTTCCGCACCTCAGGCGGGCCATCACTATCATCGTCCTCGGACTCTCCATCATCAGAGTCGGTGATCTTGCACTTCGGCACCCTGGGTGCGCCGTCATAACCACCGTCATCGGGCTCTGCATCATCAGAGTCGGCGACCTTGCGCTTCCGCACCTTAGGCGGGCCATCGCTGTCATCGTCCTCGGACTCTCCGTCATCAGAGTCGGTGATCTTGCGCTTCGGTACCCTGGGTGCGCCGTCATAACCACCGTCCCCGGACTCTGCATCATCAGAGTCGGCGACCTTGCGCTGCTGCACCGTGGGAGGGTTACTATCGTCTTCGGACTCTCCATTAGAGCCACCGATCTTGCGGGTGGCAGAGCTCTGAGAACGGTTGGCTTCGGGAGAAACTACGTCAAGCACGTTAATATCACTCTGTAGGCATCAATTGTTAGAATTCCGCATTATTACCTTCAGTGTTTGTCAACCGATCAACAGAGGTACAGGGGATGTCGATGGAGTCAGTGAACTTTTCATTCATTTCACTTTGCATAGAAGTGATCGACATAGACAAGGGGGTTTCTTTTGCTTCACCAGAAGAGCTGGCCGACAATGTATGAGCAATACCTGGGGTCGAAGCAGTGTCTTTGACGAGGTGATTGCCTTCCAGGCGATCTTCTTGAGTGGTACTAGTCTCAGTAGGAGTTGTCGAGAAATTAGGGGCGGTCGAGACTCGAGGAAGATGAGGGAGGTCCACCAAATCATTGATGTCGAGATCAATATCCATCGGAGTGAAGTGGTCAATTATTTCCGACTGTGCGGCATTTGGCGAAGGAGAATCTGCGCGATCTTCTCCAGACGGCGGCGAAAGTGGCGATGGTTGCGCACGAGTAAGTTGCTGGGGCCCATTTCGAATGTCTGTGGTATTAGGAAGCTTCCCAGAGAGGTCTACACACAAATTAATGTATGCCGCGGTCACGGAAAGCAAAGCCATACCGTGGAAGGGAGAGAACCAAGCACTGTCCTCAGGCGAGACAGGTTCTGTGTCATCTCCAGATATTTGTGACACCAATTTGCCGATGATAGTTTTGATATTCAGCGGCTGTTCAGATATTGCGAACACGGCGTCCCAGATTAGATTTTCGACATCGAGAAGACTGCGCGGCTTGTGGGGACCAAGTCTATGAGAAACCTCGATAACAGAGCGCCGATGAAAAGATTGCTTCACAATTCGAAACGGAAGCAGTAAGTATATCGGCGAGATTAAAAGTGCCAAGTGCAACGGAGCGCAAAGGCATGCGTGCCCTGTGCTTCCACCCGATGAACTGATATCATATTGATTCATCAAAAGTGCAGTGACTTCAGTGTACTCCTGTTGAGACACTTGATCAGTAAATTTGCTAATGGGAAATTTTTTAGTGACATATGCCGGACACCAGTGAGATCACTGACATTTGGATATTTTTTTGCTCTCCCGGCAGGTTTGGTATAACTCCTTGAGGAAATATGCCCATGTTGAGAGCATATATATGCAGAGCGGCATACAAAAAGTTGTTTTCGATATTTAAATAGTGAGATTTCTGCTCATTTTGAACCAGTAACCGCATGAGAATCAGCAAACGGCTTGAGCCATCTGGAATGTCAGCTTGCGCAGACAGAGATATACTCCTATTGACCGCTGTTCGAAAACGATCTAGAACGGACGGCCAATGATGGAGTCGTTCATAGGCCTGAAGAAAACACGTTAGATGGCGGAATTCTGGTAACGCAAAGAGACCGACGTGGGGAACATGACGGGCATTAGGACTACAAGGAGGAAGGTATATGTCCTTTATGGGGACAGATTTTGAAACTCGATTCCCAACATTTTCACGAAGGACCAGAAGTTCCGCGAATTTATAACCAGCCAAGACGTTACAAAGTTTTTGATAATCAAAAACAGAGAGAGATGGGTCGCGCCTTGACACAAGAGAGAGAGATCCAGAGGGAATGCTGGAGTAGTCCAAGTCAATAGCAAGGACCTTGAGAATATCCTGACACCAGGCACTGCCGCTCAATTTTAGTACCTCCGTTTCAAACGCCTTCCAGGAAAGGAGAAAATTCTAGCGTTATATTCGGTTAGAGAAAGTATCACGGGTGAAAGCAGATAAGACTTAGAGAACCTTATGTCTAACTCTTTGGGAGATTTCGCCGAAATCTTGAGGATCTGCGATGATACCGTTCCAACCCCAGGAGAAGGAAGTGAGCACAGAAGAAAAAACACGACGGAGATGTGTAGCTGGATAAATGTTTAATTAATGGTCCACAACAAGCTAAAGGCTCACTGACGTGTGGACTGATCATAGCTCCTGCTTTGAGATGTTCTGGCGAGCATGGAGCCGATGCAAGGCTGGAGCCGGCGGCCAGAAATGGTGACGCTCTCTGAACAGTTGAGGATTCCAGAGAGCTCCGCAGACCGTGACATATCACACCTGTCACAAACCCCTCCACAGGGGGGATTAGTCAGCAATGAACACGTGAATTTGCTGGCGGCAGCCAAGTCAGTTCAAGTGCACCATGACTCAAATAATATTAACAACTCAATAAGTTTTCGATAAGCCATGGCCAAAGGCCGTAAGTCAATTAATGCATTTCCCGAATGTGAGACAATTCAATCGCTCCTACATACTTAATACTCACGAGAAATCCTAATATTATTCTTGCAGTTGTAGACGTGTCGGAGGATGGCAGAAAAATTTGATGCAAAATCTGCGGAGATTCACGTATTGGACAGCCTGGCGATGGATGGATAAAGAAAGAAAGCTTGGTTTACCATTTAAAATCTGAGCTTCATGCTCGCTCTATTATTGCTCAACGCAATAGGCAATCTTTACAATCCGCGGGAGAACAGTCCATACAAGAAGAAATGGAAATGGAACAGCATATGGACTTTGTCACATTAGCCTCAACTTCTGCTATTAAATGCACTGATACTAAACGGGAAAAGGTTATTGGGACAAGTGTAGAGGAGAGCATGCTATGGGACAACTACAAGTTTTCGAATGATTTCAGTGCAGGAATAGACTGTTCTGCCGCTGCAGTAGAAGAGAGGAAGCGCCTAGAAAAAGAGGCCGATGAGTTCGACATGTGGCACGGTGCGGATTATCTGCCTGAGGAAGATCCAAATAACGGTGAACTTCTGCTGGATGAATTGGAACGAGATGATGTCTTGAATGAACTATTACGGAACACCAGTACGTTTGTTCCGTTAATGTATTTGTAGCTCTCGATTCCTAAGAAATATTGCGGTAGATGTAAATGCAGCTGATGCAGAAGATCTACTTGAAATTGAAGCAGCAGGTCACAGAAGTCAAACTAAAATTCCCGATGCCTGGACACCATATGAATCTAAATTGGTGAGGCAATAGTCAAGCATTGCTATCATCACTGACCCATTGCATTTTTTTACAGATGTTTCTGCTAGATACACTTGACAATCTTCCTAGGATGAGAGTTTCTAACTCTCTCATGAAGGTTTTTCTCTGGGTACTTAGTGAGGCTGGCGTTCACAATGTTCCATCTTTCTACCATCTCCGTCAAGTACAAGCCTCCATCCGGAAAGTCTCCGGTGTACCAACTATGCAGCACAAGTCTCCTAAAGGAAATATCTACTCTGTGAATGACCCGCGTACTCTGGTTGCAATGGTCAGTGATACAACTTGCCCCTGCCTACCAAACATAGATTATACCTGATCTTGTGCAATAGGATTGGGCGAATCCTTCAGTTTGCAGTCATATTCATCGCTATCCAGTGATCCCTTTGAACGGAACAGTCTCGGAGGTTTACCATGCTCGAAAGTGGCATCAGGACGTTGATCGGCATACTTTAAGTCCTATGTATGATGATGGAGGCCGACATTACTACATAGATGAATTAGCGCACCTCAAGAACGGACATTTTATTATTCCTGTGCGATGGCTGGAGGATAACGATGGAACCGTCTTTGCAGACGCATTTATGGTCACTTTTGACGCCCAGGTACACGCTCGTTTTTGTATAATCTATATATAGGGCACTGACAAAGAACGTAGTCTGTTGCCAGTGTCGTCGATGGAAGTACGATTTTAATCAAAGCATCAGATTTACAAGAAAATTTTTTGGACATAGAGGACTTGAGCCTAGTCCCTACCTGGAGCAGTGAGTTTTACCCATGTTCTGTATTATAATTTCTGATCAGATGCAGGAGAGACTATTGAATCTGGACATCCAGGACGTATGCCTAATCCTGATCGCTCTTTAGCTGAAGGTGACCCTCTATATACAAGCTGGATAGACATCTTCGCGGACGATGTATCTGGAAATCGATCTAAAAGTTGGAATAAGCATTATAACATATATATTACCCATAGAAACCTACCTCGAAAATTACTTCAACAAGAATTCCACACGCATTTTGTGTCAACTTCTCCAGACGCAAGCATTCCAGAGCAATTTCATGGTATCAAACAAATTATTGAGTACGCCATATCATATTTATACACATGCCGTTGTGCGCTTAATAAATTTTAAATGAAAGATCAACACACAAAAAGCCTGTCAAAGTACGCCACGGCACGACGGGAGCAACACTTCGATTCAAAATTTATGTTAATTGCGGCCCGGGAGATAATCCTGCACAGAGCGAAGTCTGTGGCCACATCGGTGGAAAGGGAAACTACCCTTGCAGGAAATGTCATGTCGGCGGCACGCAGCAATCTAAAGAAACAAATACTGGGTTTCATAACCTGTTCGAGGTAGGCTGCCCCCATTTTTCAGCATCCAAATTTGAATGGCCTACAGAATTTTACAGCCCGCTGCGCCTCGCTCCGGTGATGAAATACTGAAAGAAGTCAAGCGTCAGGTTGAACTGGCTTGTTTGGGTGTTGCACAGACTGTGCACAATGCACAGACTAACACTGGCATCAAAGATTCTTATACTCAACATTGGATTGATGGCCTTATAGCTCGCGCACGAACATTACGCAAGAACCACCCAGAAAAGACTACAACTGAGATTCAAAATGAATTGCTGGCCTGGGTCCATGCACACGAAAGTGATATCTATAACCCATTTTTGACGTTAGAAGGTGAATTTTTGTCTACAAATTTTACAGTACACCTAAATACGCTCATGACAGGCTTTGATCCGGCTACTGATACTCCTGTTGAAATACTCCATACAATACTCCTGGGGATTATCAAATATCTGTGGCATGGCTCGCATACTCCGTGGACAGCCACTCAAAAACAGACGTATTCCGTTCGCTTACAGTCAACTGATAGATCTGGCCTTACTATTCACGCCATCCGCGCCAACTACATCATGCAGTACGCCAACTTGCTGATTGGGCGACAATTCAAAACCATTGCCCAGGTGAACATATTTCATGTGTATGATCTTGTAGATTCCAAACAATTCCTCCTTACAAAGGCAGTGGGGGAGCTCTCAGCACTTTTATGGACTCCAGAAATAAGGAAAATGGATGAATATCTAGTAAGTTTACAATTACCGGGTTCATTGAATTATTACTTAGTCATTTCTTACAGTCCGACATCGAAGTCGCGGTTGCAAATGTACTCGACCTCTTTGCCTTAATTGATCCCTCAAAAGTAATTTCCAAGGTCAAACTGCACCTCCTCGTGCACTTGAAATCTGATATTCTCCGTTTTGGACCACCCGTGGGCCATTCTACTGAGGTGTTTGAGTGCTTCAACGCTATCTTCAGATTCTGCTCCGTCTTTTCAAACCACCTAGCCCCCAGTCGGGATATAGCTATTCAGTTGGCCAACCAAGAGGCTCTGAAACATCGTCTAACTGGTGGTTGGTGGCCGACAGTGAATGGAGAATGGGCTAGACCAGGGCCCTCCCTTTGTAGTTTCATGCATGCTCATCCAACACTGCAAGCTCTTATAGGTTGGACAACCACAGAACAGCTTACCAATGGTAGGTTGACATTGTCTCCATTGAATAATCTGACTTCAACCACCTTGTAATATATCTAGGATCATTTAGGTTGGAACCTCTCAAGCGAGATCCAAGTCGGAAAATCGAGAACCGGAATTACATCTTATGGTCCCAGACTCAAAGCGCCAAAGCGCTTAATTTTATTTCAGAGGATATCAATTCAAAATGGGTAGCCTGCCAATTTGCCATTTCTCGTTCTGGAGACAAGTGTTATGTGGGATCTTGGATCTTCGCTACATCATCGATACATGTCAGTTCTATGATATTTTATTCCATTTTCATTATATGAACATCTTTTATCTTATCAGGCGAATAAACTTGTTACTGGTAGGATCATTGAAATTTTAGCAGACGAAGCCGGTAAACGCGCCGTTGTTGCGCTAGACGTTTTCCAAATTCTTTCTACTCGACACGCAACATTTGGGATGCCGATGCTCGCTCGGCGCAACGAAGAAACAAGTTGTATTACCATTCCCTCAACTGTACGTATTTTCTGCTTTCCTCAATATCCAAGAGCACCATTTAACCAATATGTCTAGGCCATAGATTTCCTATACAACGTACAGCATGATTGCCTTCTTGCAAAATGTGCTGCCTCAGGAAGGCAGCCGTTAATGCAAGAACGCGTAGAATCGGGGTTCTCGAAGACTTATATCGAGCACCAACCGATTGATCGATTTGTTATCAATACCCATGCTTTTCACAATTCACATCTCCTCCGCGCGAGCCTACCACGCTCTCTTATTGCTCCAGTTCAACTCTACCGTGACGAAAACCGTGTGGAAAAACACTATGAAATTGCAAGGGGTCTTCAAACAACGCAGGAGGGCAAGCGAACGGCAACGAAAGCACGCGTGGCGCTGAGGAAGCAAGAAGTTACTGGGGTAGGAGAGATGGCCGCAGAACTTAGTAATAAGCGAACAAGGATAGAATTTGAAACAGGCCAAGCTGAATTAGATCACGCCTAAATAAATTATAATGTATTCTAATATGCCTATATAACTTCGTTGGTATATACAAATTATCATAAGATATTCTTCTATGGACAAGTACTAAATGTATCGAAAATTGTCCTCGCCGTCCTCGTCCATCATCTTCTGATAGAAACTCATCATCCAGGTGGCACACTAGACTCCAGATCAACGCCAGATATATACTATTTATTACCGTTTGTCTCAGCACAACGAAGGCCCGCGGAACACAACTTTGCAGTGTGCGCGTCCAGAACACGCTCGGCGGTGTAACAACATCACCGTGACTCCAACACTCGCCTGATCTCGGTCCTCGCCAGCATTCCCTCGCCCATCCGAAAGAGTCAGTGCCATCGGAGCCTCTTGCCGAGTCTCGCGGAGCGCCATCACTGCTATCCTGCTATCTTGCGCTTTCATGCTCTGGCTTCCAGATTTATCGGTTTTTTTCATTGCGCCAAACTTATTGGATACCGTAAACAGGGCATCCACGATTGAGCGGGCGGAGGATGACGGCTTAGGCGCTCGTGGCGGCTTAGAGGCCGCCCGGTGACGGTATATTTATAGCTCGGGTAATGTGACAGCGTGACGTATCGATCTCAGGCTGCAGGCCTGAAACAACACGTAAACCGATAACAGCCAGCACTGAAATGTTCAACGCTATCACATCTGTATACCGCCTATTGTTCAACAAGAAGCAGAGCTCTATTCAAGATGAAATAAAACCTGACGCTGTGGACCAAACCGACAACCTCTCAGAAGAGACCCAGCCCCTATCCGAGCCTGTTCCTCAACCAATACTCGCCTTCAGGACTGCCACCATCCTACTCAACCAGTTTCTAAAGAGCCAAACCCTACCACAACCCAATCTCAAGTTAACGATACAACAGTGTAGAGAACTTCAATTATCCAATGCCTTTGCCCACATTGCCGTTGTAGGATGTGATACAGTTGCGATTTCAACGTACATTAGCCATTCAAGTCTAAGGATCATCGCTCTTGCGACAGGCGGCTCGCGGTTAGCAATCCCGGAGATCTCAATCGACAAAGAAATCCGGGACACCGCAAACATGAAGCAACGGCCCACGAAATTCCAGGGCCATTATAGGTTTAGCAACCTCGACACGCCGGATTTCGTGATGAAAGATGACAGCTTAGTTCCCATCATTGCCCATACGCCAAACGCAGAAATGGGAGGCCAGAGGCTAGAAACTCAGCTCTATGCATTGCAGAAAGCCTGGTGAGCACAGAGTAACAACCGACTAGCAATAGCTTAAATATTATTTCACAGGAGCCCGCCGTCCCTGCCCACTCACTTATGGGTGCTGAGTAAACTACTTGTTGGCTTGGAAGAACAAGGCCCTCACTACTACGAGGTAATCATGGAGTACACAATTGCCATGTGCCACCAGAAGATTTTTCGACGGTTAAAACATGACTGGTCCGACATCTTTCATCAGTGTTTACAAGAAACGAATGGGTTTACATTCAAGTGTACGCGGATGCCCAAAGAAGCTTCGCGAGACCAACACGCAAGTGACCACGATTTTATGACAATAATTGCGAACATTGACAACAGTCATCCTGATTGGGCACTCAACCGCTTGATTCCAAATCTGATATCAATGTCCACGGCATTGCCAACTAGGGGCACTCCCTTATCGCTTTATACCCGCGATACTTATACCGAATTTCACAATTTTCTGTGTCTACTTTTGAAGCAGTTCCGGGCTCTCGTTGAAGACCTTCACAACCTCACGAAACCACAACCTGGACAGCCTGATAAACGCCCTGATATCCAACAGTTAGTAGGCAAGATTTTCGTTTTAGGATATGCGCTGTGGAAGATGGCTAAGGGCTATGCCTTCGAAGTTCATATGCGTAACATCGAGAATCTTCTCGTCGACCCCCGCAGTTCATGGTCAAGGTCATCATCAAACCTGGCAACGGTGTCAGATGGGGACGCAGAAGTGGACATGGAACTCGAGGCAGCTCTGCCTCTCATCGCGAATGACCGCCCCGTTTCTCTGTGGAGGGCTTACAGGGACTGGGTATTGCTACTGGTGGTCCAATTCGAGTCCGTGTCTGTTCTGCGACAATTTGTCCGCTCACCGAACTTCAATCGCAAACCTATCTCTGTCGATGTTTTGATTGGACGACCTGTTAGCAAAGAATTCATCCCATTGGATGAATATTTCAAATCAGAATACTTTCCGGCAGACACTGCGACCAAAGAACGCATATCAAATTTTGTCGCGACAGCTTTGTCTCTCAAAAAGCAACATATCTTTACTGCTGACGCCTTAGAAAGCTGGGATCAGATACTCGCTGCGACGTCACAGGAGACAAGACGACAACTTTGCGATAGGATTGGCGTATCCATCGCCGACGCAATGCGCGACGATGCTTTCCATAGTCATCCCGCCTTTTTACAGGACATCAAGGCTTTGCTTCACCAATGGCAAGTCCAAGGCAATAACGCCAAGGATCCTTACCAACCAACTGCTTCCATCAATCAGGAGCGCTCCCAACCACACCTCAGTAAAGAAGAAGTCGCCAATGAGATTAGCCAGAAGCTCAAAGAAATGGTTGATGTTTTGGATGAAGAGCTCGTTGAATATGGTTCCGTTGCCGACATTCAAGCTAACTTCAGCGGCACGCTCCATTGCGAGGCGATTCTTGCCAGCCTTCTCGATCCTCAGACAAGGCAAAGCCTGGCTGGAGACAATGACTTAGAAGCACTGTTAGATCATACCAAGGTGGGTTATTGTGGATCTGTTCTCGTCATCTCACCCTCATTTGAAATGACAGGATTTTGGGCGCGTCCTTGGACTATCGAAACGTCCCTGTCCTACGTGTCATTACTTCCTCTCCTTGTTATCACCTGACAGCCCTTTCATCATGCGACGCCCTCACGGTACCATTACAGTTTGCACTTTGCCAACGTGGAGTGCTGAGAATGTTGTGCGTAAGATGAACTCGCATTTTGGATCGCTATTGAGGGACAAAATATTGGAGCGGATGCAATTTCAAAGCAAGGTTCGCAAAGGATATTATGGGCTTCAGAAATGGCAAACGCTTTCAACCGATAGTTTTCAGTCGGATATTGATAGCGTTCCCACTTTCTCCAATACCGAAGACTTGCCTTTATGACTATAGGGTGTCGTCGGTTCTGGACTACTGAATTTCGCCTCTTATATCTTTTGTATTGCAACATTTCACGATATTCTCTGTATCCTGTCTGTATCACCTGTCCATATAATGTAATATACGTTTTCTTGTTCCTTCCACAGAGACTGAACATCGAGGCCGGAGCCTTTCAATTTGTGCTTTTTGAGTCTTGACTGTCACACTGTCACACCTCGACCATCCGGGTCGTGACTCGTTCAATCCGAGTCGTTGTCAGATTTATCTTCCACAACTGCCAACTTCGCTTATGTCGTGCCCCCTTCAAACCTCAAGACCAAGGTGAATCAGAAGGCAGAAAGCATAGTAAAGCATGTGTTGCCCATTTGAAGCCCTAGGATTTGGAAAAGGAGAGGTATTAGAGGAGAGATATCGTGGATTGCAAAGTATGACCAAATCAGATTCGTCAACATTTCACTGAAGCCTTCGGTTCATGCTGTATAATTTTTACAGAGTAAAAGACGGCTGTTCGTCTCCAGACCTATCTCCGCTACTCCTTTCACAAGTGCTCACTTGAAGAGCTCGAAACGGCAAACAGCGATAAGCTCATGCATTGCACCAATGAGGATACAAAGCCAGCAGCATCCGTGCGAGAGCGACTTCGTGTCTTGCTGTCTTTATACTATTCCATGGACAACGAGCGCCTGCGCTACATAATCACACAAGAGACTCTGCAGAAGCCGCGAACGCACTGTGTACATTGCTCGAACACAAAGTCAGAGGACTAGGGCCAGATCCGGGAGTTCTAGGGCCGCGTGCGCGAGTAGGCGGAGCTCGATGCGCTGCACGGCCGTAACGGTGGTCCGCATTGCTTACACTGGCCACGAGAAGAGGCCGTCACATACGACCATGCTGGGCCACAGCAGCCTCGTCAATCGTCCCCGTATGCGCAACGAGACATCTTCTCGCTTCGGAAGTGCGTTGAAATACTCTTGGATACATCTTCCGTGCCCTATTGGTATCTATTGTGAGAATGGGCGATTGGGGATGCGTGGCCCCGGCGCATTGCATCATAGAGGAGACATTCACAAGTCCATCTCCAACAGCCGTATTCGAGGCTTGAACTATTCTCGCGAACGAGTTAGAGTGCACTTGGTTGAGGTGAATTGACGTATCTGTCCCCACTGCGATTACTTATCTCCCGTAGCGCTTCCATTATATCGTTCGCATCACATCCAGCGGAGACAGGGTCTTCATTCGGCGCAGCCAGGTCGTCAATCTTGGGTATGTTCTCTTATTTCATTTTCACTGCTTTCTAACAATTTCCCCAAGCTAATTGTTGGTAAAGTCTCGCCCCATATGCCTGGCACAGGGACCTCAAGCCCCGCAATGATTAATTACATGCATGGTTTTTTGTTGAGTGCAGTAAGAGCTGTTAAACGCTAAGTTCACCTCTTTTTTCTGTCAAAAGTTGCCTCACAGCGCACTCTGAGACGCGATTTATACCCCAAGAAGTTCTTTTTACGCCTCCGCCTCCCTTGTCTCGTTTCAACCTGTTCTGTCTCCCGCTGACACCCCGTGTCCAGATTACCCCCGGAACACGTCCTTTTGGCCTATGAAGTACGTGTCCTACCCCTCTCACTTTTCGTGTGCTCAGCCTCCGGCTAGCACACATGATAGGCGATCCCTGGCCTGTGTTGCACATGTTGCGTTTGTAAGTACTTCAGCCCAATCGAGCTGATACTGCAGCTGGCAGGTAGGTGGAATCTATTATGTAGAGTACCTTGATACTTGGTAGATATTAAATACAAGCATTTTTTGATTCAATGAATCAATTAAGCTGGTAGACGAATTAAATAAAACCTGTAGAATTAGTGGCGATACTTTATGACTATCATATATAAACACCTTTTAGCCAGGTCAGTCAATGGCAAATTAACATCAAATCTTTCAGCTCCATTGCAGCTGGTTCTGACACTGGGAAACATAAATCAGAAGATCTGGAGAACAGGTTTTCTACTACATGAGTGCTATGTGTACAAACCTGCTGTCCACCGGAACAAATACCAAATATCTCAGCTGTCATTAAGCTGGCTCTCTATCTGATAAGCGAATGAGATAAAATATTGAAGTCGGTCTATCTACTACATGAATATTATGCCTCAACATATGTTAAGCAGCTAATCCAACGAGTGAGATTTTTCGTGATGCAATGCTGGTTTAACGTTTTATTCATATGTTTTGACATATGTGTCCCATAAAATCAGAAAACGTGATCCTTAGATATCATACAATTGGCGGTGTAGTTCGAGTCAGTGAAGATCGAATGGAATTATCAAATGTGTGGTATTCGAATACTTCCCTAACAAGCCCGAACACAGCCTGAATGCGGTCATCGCCAGGCGCTTACAGCAAAAATTTGAGTTAGAGGCTGAAGTATACATTTCGACGTACTCAAGGCATACTTCAAATCAGTTTCAGGGAAATGTTGTGGGCATATCGCGACCGGCCCTTTGATGCTCTTTTGAGAGAGAGAGAGGCACCAAAAATAGCCTGCGACCCTTGCACCATTTTCATAAATATGGATGCATTTACTGAACGCGACCAGGACAACAATGTCCAATAGGAATGAAGTCAATGTATTTCGCAGCCTTCATGCATTGCATGCCAAGACGTGAACGAAGATTGGTAAGAAATGGAGGAAATTCCTAGTTCGATTATCTATTAATTGCGTTCTGAAGAACCATCAAGTTGCAAGCTCATATATGCGGCATATTCATATTATAAATAGAAACTTTTGGGCCAATGTTGATTAATGATTATTCAGCTAATGTGCGTTATTCAGCCAAGAGACTGATTACCGACGACTCATGCACACTCTACATGGTCTAGATGACGCGTCCCATTGGTTCCGGGTATTAAAGGGAGTCGCTACAGTCCTGCTTTGCTTCCTCACAGATATTTCAAACGCAGTTCCAGTATCACTACCTGAACACTCCTCAATATTTCAATATACAATGACTTCCGAAAACGGCAAAATCTGGTTCGGTATGCCAATCTCCGCAGCTTCTATTTGGCTTCTATTATTGTTTCTGCTAAATCACGCTTCCCATGTTATTCAGTGACCGGCGCTTCCTCGGGACTCGGGCGGGCCGTAGTTGAGCACACGCTGACGCAAGGCGAGCGCGTTGTGGCCACCATGCGCAAGCCGCAAGCTCTTGACGACTTGGTATCTAAATACCCAGCCACGCAACTTCTCGTTCTCCCGCTCGACGTCATTTCTTCATCTGCTATTACAAGCGCCTTCGATGCTGCCATTGCCAAGTTCGGCCGCATTGACATCGTGTACAACAACGCCGGCTTCGGGGATCTAGCAGAAGTTGAGGGCACGCCTGACGCTGCCGCGCGTTCCGTCTTCGAAGTCAATTTCTGGGGTGCGACGAACGTCTCGCGCGAGGCGGTACGCATTTTCCGCGATGTCAACGTACCGCGCGGCGGGAGGTTATTGCAAGTGTCGAGCGTCGTCGGCTTGCAGGCTTCGGCGGGCATGGGTTTCTATAGCTCAACGTAAGTGCTCCAACAGTTATGCGCCCCTCGAATATCTAGTGACTCAATATGGCTTATCGCTTCTGTATCATAAAGGAAACACGCGCTGGAAGGCATCTCGCAGGCACTCGCGCGCGAGCTCGATCCCGCGTGGGGCATCTCGATCACTCTACTTGAGCCCGGCCTCTTCAGAACACGGGCTATCGTGACCGACGGAGGGTTGGGCGAGCACGCTGCTCACCCAGCTTACACGTCTCCCGGCCTCGCCGCCGCCGCCACGCGCGAGTATTTGGCAGGTCCGGGGCGTACAATGGGCGGCAATGCGGACAAGGCTGCGCGCGCCATATACGAGATTGCGCATTCCGAGAACGTTGGGCTGCGGGTTCCGCTTGGTCTCGATGCCATTTCGGGAATTGAGGCCCAGCTAGACTCGATACGCAAAGATTTAGAGGATGCGCGGAAGTGGAGCGTTGATTTGAAGTAACTTAGATGCACTAAACAGACTTGGAAATATCGCACAAGAATTCTAGACTCTCTTTTAGACCCCCTGTACGTGCTGAGTATTACTACGCAGGCGAAGGATTTTATTCTTTGTAAACTCACAGCTGCATTTCGTATCGATCAGATAGTCAATTAATTGGTTAAAGTGGTTCAGAGCCCCGCTGTCGGGATTTAAGTAGTTACAAACCATGTAGCCAATGACATAGCTCTGATTAGCGGGGTGCTATCGACGTTGTCCTCTGACAAGAGTTGCATATGGGCATCAAAGTGTCATGGTTTGACGAAAAAGGCTCCTTATGTTCCTTTTTTCTAGCTGTCTTTCTCACGTCGTTTATGTTATATATATTAGCATAGATATTGAGATATAGAGGGCCGCTAACAGCACTTGGTAATCGCGGCGTCCCGCAAGGACCACGCGCAGGTTTGCACCCGTCCCCTCATGTATCGATTCCACCCACGGATGCACGCACGTTGGCATTGCAAAGGTGTTGCACCTCGCATGTGCCGTCATAAAATTGCACGTTTTGAGCTTCTGTACGTCCACCGATTGCTCCACTGAGCTTCCTGTCTTTCCTGTGTGAACTACAAGCATTGCAATACCCTAAAATACGTGGGATACCCATAGAGACTTACGCCACAGTCGAGCGCGGACGTTATTAATAGACAATCCCTGGGAAGAGGATATTCCGCATTTCAAGGAGTATTTTAGGGACGCTTGAAGACGCATGCGATGCCGC
This sequence comes from Hypholoma fasciculare, assembly GCA_016801325.1. Taxonomy (NCBI): domain Eukaryota; kingdom Fungi; phylum Basidiomycota; class Agaricomycetes; order Agaricales; family Strophariaceae; genus Hypholoma; species Hypholoma fasciculare. Next base: position 27,479 of record JAEKIV010000302.1, read on the forward strand.
TAAATCTACATCTATTGGTTTGTATGTTCCTCCCCGCCCATGTATTAACAGTTTTTGAACATTGAATGACTGAATAATCTTATGATGTGAGATATTTATTTTATTTTCCACACAAAGAATTTTCAGAGCGAGTTTTCTCCACATCGTCTCGGCTACCTGGTTCAGAACGTTTGCAAAAGTTAAATTGGTATCTAATACCGTGGCAGAGATATATGTGGTGTGTAAGCTCAAGTGCTGGAATAAGCCAGAAGGCGACGAAGAACCTTGGTACGACCGCATGCCGATTATCTTTAAAATAAGCAAATTGAGTTCTTGAATCCGCCTCATGTCATTTTCCTCTAAAATTATTCAGATTCCACAGGTATATGTACACCCGATGTACACCGTTGGCAGTATACCTGTTCCTCGGGTCGTTTGTGCATATCACGATGAATATTTTCCGCCTTCTATCCACAGCCTTGCTTTTCCTTCCCTGCATCCATACTACTTCCATTCCACCTCCTCCGTTCGATGCCAAAACTGCTGCGGCGGCGCTTGCGGCGCTAGGCCGCGCGCCAAACACCTTTCGCGGCCCTGGTTCCGTACCTGACCCTCGCATACCCGCCGGCACAGACACAATTCCCGAAATAGAGCACATTGTGCTAGTAATGCTCGAGAACCATTCATTCGACAACTTCTTTGGTCTTCTGGGGCGCGGGGACGGCCTTCCCGTCTCGCCTTCCGGTACCGTGTTGGTGTCGAACGCGTACTCAAACGGGAGCGTACAGCATGCGTTTGAGATGCCGAATACTTGTCAAACAGGAGATATCACACAGGAGTGGAATGTGTCCCACATCGCGTACAATAACGGGAGTATGGACGGTTTCGTGCGTGGGGTTATATCTCCGGAATCGATGGGGTATTTCACGGAGAGACACTTGCCCTTTACATTTGATCTGGCAAACCACTTTCCAATCGGTGATAGGTGGTTTTCTTCGGTGATGGGCCAAACTTGGCCGAATCGTATGTATCTGTGGGTCGTCATTTTTTCAGTATACATTGGGCGTCACTCATCTTGAACTCTAGGATCGCCGGAACGAGTATGGGGATCGTTAACACGGGCCAAAATATCACTGGCCTTATTCCTCCAGCTGGCACTATCTTCAATACCTTCGACCGATTCAACATCAGCTGGACCGACTACCTTTCTCCTGGCGCGTTCCCGACAGGCGCCACTCCAGAGCTCTACACCATCAACGATAATCTGACCGTCGCCAATAACCATGCCTCCCTCGACGATTTCTTCGCAGATGCCGCCGCTGGTACTCTTCCTCAGTTTTCGTTCTTCGAACAGAATGGCCAAACACAGAGCCAAGAGCCACCGCAGAACATTGCCGTTGGCGAAGGCCTGTTCGCACAGGTCGTCAACGCCATTGGTGCTTCTCCGCTGTGGAATAAGACGGCACTTATCTATATCTACGACGAGCACGGCGGATTTTATGATCACGTCCCGCCCCCTGTCGCTCTGGCACCCGATGATATACAGCCCGTGACGCGCCCTGGAGAGTTTCAATTTGACGCCTACAATCGGTATGGGTTCCGGGTTCCATCTATGCTGATCTCGCCATATGCGAAAGCAGGACAGTATGTGTCGCATGTTGTGCATGATCATACGTCTGTGCTGGCGTTCCTCCAGCGCAAGTGGAATTTGCCGGCGTTGACGTGGCGGGATGCAAATGCGAACGATATGACGGATTTCATCGACATGGAGGGGCTGGCGGCGAAGAGGCCGACGTTCCCCAGTCTGCCTAAGCTGAAGCCCGCTGGCGATACCCCCGCAGGCTTAGCTTGCAACATCACGGGTCCAGGGGTGATTCCACCGGTGGGGAGTGTGACCGCGCCTAAAACAAGGAAGTGAAAGGGTCGGTGTCGGTGCATCGTATTTGTATTCTCTTTCAGTACAAGTTGATATGAAGCTTCTTATCTCTGTAATGACATCGATGTTGGTAGGAGCGCTTGGACCATACCTTTCGAAGAACGGATGCTGGAAGGTTACCCGACGGGCGAAAACAAGGCGAAAACCTTGATTGAGAAATAAAAATTTTCCTTCAGAAACCCAAGTTCGGCTTAATATGAGTACTCGAGTCTACGCCGTAAAAAATGAACTATAACCCTCACATTTAGACTTGATCGACAGAAGGCGATCTACCCCATATTGAGTCCTGACGAGATTTCATATGCATCTTATTCTCTCCAAAACCCAAGGCACCCTAGAACAGAATGGGCACAGAGAAATGTCCGTGTCGCGTCCGTGGCACGTCCGTGCATCCGTGCAAATCCGTGCCGGTCCGTGAGAATCTGCGCTACGTTCGAGCAAATGAGTTCAGGTCCGTGCAACATCCTGTATACTTGCTTGAGCCCATAGATACTCTTTTTCAATGAACCCCCATAAGAACTTATAGCCGCGTTATCTAGCACACATTTGCACGTTCCAAGGAAAACTAAAAGCTAATAAATACTATCAGTGTATTTAGTGACATTAGCTTCAATCTTTCGCTTTGAAGTTTAGTCATTGTATATTGATACATGTCATTTCGCGTGTGTTGATTTACATGCAAATTATCGATCTAAAGTAATGCTATTTCAGTGGATTTTATTTCACCCTTCCATTGCTTGTTGGTATGCTCAGCACCGGTGTCGATTAAGTTCTGAGAAAAAAACATTTTAGATAACATCAGGGTCAAAATGTACGAAGGTTAACTTGATAAATTATAGACAGATATATACATTTCCCAGTAAATGTGTGAGGTATTCGTGTAACTCAAGCAATATACAGAATTTATAGTAGAACAGGAATACTACATTTGAACATAAGAACTGCGACATAGTAGGATTTCGAGTATCTATGTATCCAAGAAATACTGTACAGTCATGCCGCAAAAAAGACGATTATTTAACACTCGCTGGCGTTTAAAATGATGCGTATTGGGCGGACACAGCATTTATTTACTATCATAGCACTGCTTTCCGCGCAGTCTACCGCGCGCAGTGTCCGTGGCGGTCTGCACAAGTCTATGCATAATCCGTGGCAGTCCGTGCGTATCTACACTCCGTCCGTGCAAATCCGTGTCAGTCCGTGGCGACCGTGCACCGTCCGTGCGCCATTTTCTGAGGATCCGTGCAAATCTGTGCAGGTCCGTGCAAGTCTGTGCCGGTCCGTGCATATCCGTGCGTGTCCGTGCACATGAGTATCCTCTATATTTTTAAAAGTTAAATCTAGTTATTTGCTGACTTTCAAGTGGGTGAGGTGGATGGATAGGGTATACGCTCACTATTACACCGCAAATTGCGATTATAACAGGCGGTGCCGGTGCATGGCAAGGCACATTACCTCGGCCTGGTTCTCTGGACATCTGCCAAGCAGAATTTAGATGTAAATTAGCTAGAGTAGTACTTTATCGCTACGTATAGGCCTGTATGTGGCTCTGAGAACTGCGCTATTGCCGAAATTTCACCCGACAGCCATCTTTCACAGCCTTGGTCCGGCTACGGCACCACGGCACTGGTGATGAAGCGAGGCGCACAATTTTCACTCTAGTACTCTACTTACCCGAGTAGTCGCCAGCTGTCCCTTGTGTTTTTTTAAATTAATATCACACAAGAGTATACGTATAAACTAGATTGATTATTCTTCTAAATAAACCTCAACTATACGACAATCCGTGCAGGTCCGTGCAAGTCTGTGCAAGTCCGTGCAAAGTAGCACGGACGCGGCACGGACGTGCCACGGACTGCACGGACATTTCTCCAGGCCCGAACAGAATGATACTGGTGCCATCTGCCAACGCCATGCTTATTCTTGTAGAATGCGCGAATAAACTTCAAGTGGATCAAAGGAACAACCAAGAAGGACATACGTGGCCTCTGTTGATGAAAGTCCGCACAGCCCGTAAGAGCTGCGCAAGAGCTATGCAAGAGATATGCAGTACGGCGAGTTAAAATAGAATCTCAAAATGATATATAACACCGAAGGATATCTGATGCACCCTTTAATTTGCTTGAATAGCTCCCAGATACTGAAACATGTTCCGGGATACTCGCCTCCATATTAACGGCGGATCTTTCACTCATGTCGCTGGTGATTTTCACAGCTACAGCATCCAGCCCAGTAACGAAGCGCTAAAACGGGAGGGTAGAGATTTACAGCTTTAAGAGCGACTGTGAATATTAACAATCATTTTTTTTTATCCAGCTATGAAGAAATTATTTGAATACATGGCACCTGGAGCAATCCACGACTCTGCAGATCGTCGTGATGCGCCCAAGTGCCATCCTCGCACCAGGGAAGCAGTAATTCATGACGTGCTAAAATGGGCATGGAATTCTTCTAGCATACAACTACTAATGTGGATATACGGACCCGCTGGCGCAGGAAAGTCTGCCATCATGCAAACAATCGCTGAAATATGCGAGGAGACAGGCACACTAGGCGCTTCATTTTTCTTCTTACGCGAGGCTGACCGGCGGAATATCGCGGACCACCTTGTCGCAACCCTCGCTTATCAGCTTGCGCGAAGAGTACCGCACTTTTGCGACTACCTTGCGGCAACTATCCACGAAGACCCTTCAATATTCTCTCGCAACTTGACATTACAAATGAAGGGATTAATCTTAGACCCCATGGTCTCCGCCTCGAAGCATGATCCGAATTCGAGTGAATGGATATTTGTTGTCATCATAGATGGTCTAGACGAATGCGCATTTGAGGATACTCATCGCGAAGTTATTAATCTCCTGGCTAATTCTGCGTCCTCCCCATTTCGCTTTTTGATTGCCAGTCGCCCAGAATTTAAAATCAGGAATACGTTCTCTCAACCAGCCAATCTGAATAAAACACAGATGTTGGCTCTGGATAATAGATACTTTCCAGATGCCGACATCCGCCTCTTTTTGAGCGACAAATTACAAGATATCAAGGCTACCCATCCCTTGCAACACTCAATCCCTGAATGCTGGCCCAGTTTGGAGAACGTGGATACACTTGTCAGCAACGCGTCGGGCCAATTCATCTATGCCACCACGGTCATTAGATACATTGAGTCCCCTCGACACAACCCAATTACACATCTCGCCGCTGTGCTAAAATCTCGGTCATCTGAAGAACAAGCAGATGTACCGTTCACCCAACTAGACCTGCTATATCACGAGATCTTCGCTGCAGTGGCCAATAGGGACCAGGTTCTCCGCGTCTTGCAGGTTCTCATGTATGGGAATAATCACTACTTCAATACCTGCACCAAGATTGAAATGTTGCTGGAATATTCTCCTGGAGAAGTACGATTGATTTTGTGTGATATGCACTCACTGTTACATATCCAGGAAGAGGATTACAGTAGCTCGCTGCCGTATTCCGGTTTCATTCGCCCATATCATGCATCCCTTGGTGACTTTCTTTCGGATCGGGCGCGATCAAAGCATTTGTATTTGAGTCCAAAGGCGTCCCAACAGTTTGTATTTACCTGCATAATAAAAAAATTTAACGGTATGTCACTCAGGCTTGTCTATTTGACGATTTCATAACGGTTTGAACACTTTAGCTCCTCTGCGAAATGGCAATGAAACTCGTGAATGGCCATTATGGGATTTCCTAAGCCATGCACTCACCTCATGGGACCTATGTCTAACCGCAGAGACAGAACAAATATTATCAAATTTCAATATTTACAAGAACATCTCCATCGACGAATTTTTCCCTCCTTACGGCAACCCAGACGATCCTGCTCCGTTCTCTGTGGTAAATACATACTACAATTGGTTGAATGGTCAGGTACGAGTATGATTTTATTATTAAAAAACGACATCTGAATGGGATTAAAATAAAGAGGCCGTCTTCCTATCGGGCAGCTCAATTATATGATTGTTCACTCACTCATCTCGACACCTGGCTCAGCGACATCCTACGTCGTCGAGCGTGGGATGAACCACATTTTATTATCGCTTACGTTTGTGCATCAAGGATGGCCATCGAACACAAGCATAACCTCTTCCAGGTTCACGATGGGCAACTGGAGTACCTAAAATGCGGCCCATTATTCTCGGAAATATGCAGATTAATCCGCAGTCCCGGAGGGAAGACGTATCAGCTATTGAATGCACAACAGGGTGTAGATCCAATCCAGCCACTCCTTGAATACTGTCTCTACTATGCTTATTGGACTGTGTGAGTCGCGATGAAAATTTGATACTGATTTAAATAATAACTGAGACCAATGTCCATGTCGTTAGACAGCAGCCTCGCCTTGCGACAAAGGATTTTGCAGACTGGCTTTGGTTCGCGGGAGAGTATCTGGCCCACACGGATGCTGACATTAAACTTGGAAATGCTCTGAATTCAATCCAGAGAAAGAAAATCTGGAGAAAAGCTACGTTGGTAGTAATGCAGCCTAACTGCAAAGATTGCACGAATTCAGGCCATCTATTCCCCGTCAGTGAAGAGTCCTGTCGAAGGACTAGGCAAGATGTTGCAATGTTACGCCTCAAGAAACTGCTCCAAAAAATTTCGGTAGCTTCTTTACAGTATTTGAAGGTTTGCCTATTGTATTAAGACTTGGTTTAATATTTTTCTGATTAATCTCAGAAGTGTGGCATTACAGTTGAAAATCATCCCTATAGCTCCGAACACACAATTTGCTTTTCGTGCCAATCGACAGATGCATTTATTAACGATGCGGCGTTCGAAAAAATACAAGGAGTTCAATACGAGACAGACCTATACGAGGGCGGCGTCGTTTAAAATGTAGATCTTGGGACTTGTCCTGATTTATAGATAGAATAAAGTCAGATCTTCAAGCCGGAGAACTCAAAGCGGCGATGCAAAACGCTTACGATGTACTCAAGCTGTCTGATTTATTTCAATCCGTGAAATTTAGAAATATTTAACGGCAAGGAGGTCTTTCCGCGCAGCGTTGGCTTGGAGGGGGAGAGCGCGTCCAGGAGAAGCTTCCGCGAGGTGGCGGTGACCGTGGATCCGTGTACATAATGGTTTTTGTGTCGACGCCCGCAGTGTGGGACATGGGACAGCCTGACACACACGATTCTATTTCAACTTTGTGCAGATAAGAACGATTAAACGCCCACGGTCGTCCGTGTCGATCTCCGAGTCTTTATAACAGTTCAGGGTTGAACGTTGAAATTTAGCGAAGTGCGAGCACTGGAACATCCTAGGCCGATATTACCGACAGCGTTCCATAATATTTTCATCACTTCATCTCGCGTTGGATCGTAGGACTTACAATATGCGCTCAACATGCGCTCAACACTTCATGATCTGGACGCGCGAGCTGGTGAGTTTGGAGCTTTTCTTATATACTCCTTTAGGCTTTGTGTACGAATCTGCAGACGAGGCAAGCATTCTCTCGTCAGACCGACGAGCAATCCTAGAGTAGCATGCCTTTCAGGCTTTCACCTTGCTTTCATCTCCAGTAGGTTACCATGGATCATATAAATCAGCGCCCATGGCAATACCGCAGACAGGGTGGATACCAGAGAGTTTGAATAAATTTAATTTTACTGGGTTGTGAGAGATAACAAAATTTTGGGGTACTCACGACGGCATAAAATACACCACTTACTTATCAGCAACACGAATAGAAGTCGCTCGAAGTCGCTCATTCGGAAATGAAGGCGATAAGTTATCGGGGTAGGCGTGGTAAACACGTGCAAAGGGGGTAGCCAATCACGGAGCGTCGTTGTGACCCGCCGCGGCCGGGCCTCAGGCTCCTTTGGATGACGCCAACAACGCGTTGCTTCCTGCCACCACAACCGTGGCTTCCTCGCCTCCCTTAGACTGATATAGATAGCAAAAGTGGAAGATAGAGCGACGCAGCGTGCACGCGATCCACCACAGTGAGTTCCACTCGTTTGCTTATCAGTTTACGTCCTGACTGTATTCTGCAGCCTCTACGACCGCCACGACGAGCTTAACTATACTATTTGATCGGGCCTAGTCGCCCCACAACCAACTAGCTACGACACCCAACCTACGACTAGCCCAGGACAACGATGGCCCGCCCAGCTTCCCCGCTCCCGTCCCCGGCGTCTGCCAACTCCTCTTCGACACTCATCGTCACTCCGCTTGCTCTGATGGCGAAGGGGAGCCCCGGCGCACCGCTGTCGATATCTCTGCCACCTTCCATGCTGGACGGCATTCCGAGACCCAGCGACGCAGATCCAGCAGCAGATGAAACCGCACTGAGATCCCATCCTGCCCTCGCGGCCTCTATACCACGGTTTCCCCCCGGCGGCTCTCCTGCACTTGGATTGCGCCTTGCTAGCCGCGCGTCGGCGCCGCAAACACGCATGAGCGAACGTGGCTTCGTCGAGCCGCACCACAGTAACGTCCCGCGCCGTACGCGCACGCGCGCGGCGACACATACGCATACACGGGCGCATATATCCACTTCTTCGCCCACAAATGGCGCAGACGGCACCCAAATACCGCCAACACACACACCCGGAGGCTCTCCAACTTCTCCCGCTCATCCTCTTCCCCGGCTACCCCTCCAACCCCTCTCTGTCCCCATATCAGGGCCTCCAGACGACAACGACGACGAGATTCCGCAGCCCGTGACCCCCCGCGACACCCCCAATCCCAACGCCACGCGCATGCCCGACCACTTGCTTTCCCTCCGCCTTCCGCCTGAACCCGTGCGCGGCCTTTCAGCCACGACGACCCCGCTCACAACGCACGCAGCCGCCGGCTCGCCGTCCCCGCGCCCCGCATCGCCAGGTTTGCCGCCGGCCTCGCGCATTCTCACCGCACCCCGCGCGGGGCTTCCTCAGGGCATCGGCCTTGGGCTCGGCACCCCCGTCACACCTGGCGCGGCGATTGTACCCGGGGCGACGCCCGCGACGCCGGGGAGCGCGCGGCTCCCTACGCGCCGACGGCGAGTCGCTGTGGAAACAGGGACGCCGACGAAGGTTGGGCGGGGAAGCGGGTACGCGAAGGCACCAGAGAGCGACGCGGAGGACGAACGGGCTCTACCCACCGGAGAGCAAGGGCGCGCGCCTCCACTGCGATTCGTGCCCCCACCGCGCGCGCCATCGAGCGAGGGGGGCATTGCTCATGGCCCACCATCGTACCGCGTGCATCGTGCACGTATGCGTGAGGAGGCATCGGACGCACGGCGTGCGCGCCGGAGAAGGACGTGCGTTCAGCGTGTGGGGCGTGCGAGCGGGGTTGAGGTGGCGTTTGCGGACGGCCCGGGCGTTGCGTGGGATGAGTTCGAGGAGGTCGCGCTCGATGGGGAGGCGCCGGTGGGCGAGAGCGGGAGCGCGGAGGGGGCCCTGTGCGTGCGTATACACACCGTCGATTCGGAAAGCGACTCGGATTCAGACACGTCTTCTGCGGAGTCTTCCGCGTCGGGGGGAGAGCGCAGTCGCGCACCGGGGAAGGGGAAGGCGCGGGAGCTCGTGCTGCTACTCCCCGCGGACCGCCGGGCGCTCGTGGACGGAGGATGTGCACTCAGCGCGGCGCAGCTGCGGGATGCATGTGTGTTCATCGCCGACATGCGTAGAGCATCGGAGACATCACCATCTGTATCTCCAACACCGACAGTCGCAACATCTTCAGCGGCAGCGGGGACAACGGCAGTGACCACAGCTCCGCCATGGGTGCGCATCGTCGCTCCGCGCGGGCGCGCCGAGGACGCGATGGGCGTGGTGATTGCGTATCTTGCATATGGCGCCCAGATTGTCGCTTCCGTCACGATGGGCGAGGGCGAGGAGGGCGCGCTAGGGCACGCTGATACTACTGCGGCCAGTTCTTCAACCAGTACTTCGATATCCGGCCTTCCTTCGTCGACGGCTTCTGCTCCCGATCCCTCCTCTACCTCTGCTTCCGACCCAACCTCTGCGCCCGCACTTCCTGGAGCCGCGCGCCTAATCGAGCAGACCGCCAGCGCTGCCGGACTACATACCTCATCGAGCGAAGCTGGGGCTCTTCTCAGAGAGCTCATCGAGACCGACAGCGACGTCCTCGTGCCTTCAGTTCCCGGTCCCATAGAATGCTGGGTGGACGACGAAGAATACAGCCCTGCGCACCGACTCGCCATGCGCCTCCTCGACGAGGGCGACTGGCTTGCGCGCGGTGCACGGCCTTCATTAGCCAACGGTGCGGACGCGGGCGGTGCGCTCGGTGCAGGGCGCGGTGTGGTTGGTGTGGTGGATCTGCAGCGGCCGGCGCGAGGTGGGCTTGAAACGCTGGATTTTGGTGGGGAGGAGGAAGAAGACGAGGAGGAGGATGAGGATATGGATGAGGAGGGGTCGGCGGGGAGCACTGCCGGCTCGGCGTCTACTTTGCGCTCGCGCTCTAGTGCTGCTGCGCGCGTGGATACAGGGAGCGGAGTGAGCGATGTCGATGGGCGGGAGGCGCGCCGCGGGCGCACGGTCGCGTGGCATGGCGTGCCTATGCCGCCGAAGTACGGCGGGGAGGCGTCGGCGTCGAGCGCGCGCACGCCGTACGACCCTTCGCCGGAAATTTCAAAGTCAAAATCGAAGTCGAAGTCGAAGTCGCGCTATCGCCGCGGAGACGCGTCGAAGTCGAAATCGCGTGTACGCGCGCGGTCGAAGAGCGCCTTGCCCCATGCGGAGTGGGACGACGGACGGGAAGCGGGAGTGGGGGACGAGGACGAGGGCGTACGCGCTGCGCGTCGTGCACGGGAGAGGGAGCAGCGGAGGGCGAGGAGCCGTGCGCGCCGCGCGAGGCGGGCGAAGGCGGAGGAGGAGGCGTATGTGGGGCTCGCGGACGTGTGGCGTGGGGTTTTGTCGCATGCGGGGCTCGCGGGGCTCGGGGCGGTGCTTAGTGCGAGCTAGGGAGGTGCTTTGTGTGAGCTTGGGCGGTCCAGCGGGTGGGAGTTGGGTTATTTGCTTTCGGTGTGTTGTTGTTATTGTTATAGGGTGTTGTTGTATGTATGTAGATTAGATTCGGGAAAGTTGTAATTCTGTGCTGTACAACGGCAGATGGGCCGAGAGTAGATATAGGATACCTCAATGCAGTTTTACTGCTCAGGCGGTGAAATATCGAAATGTTACATAAAACATGATGCCCAGTGAGAATGGCTTCCGCGATGGTCCGCGGAAGCGTCCGGATTACTGCGATGGCCGGGGCTCTGCCGCTCTCTTCGGCACGCTTCTGACCTTTTCTGGACGCAGGTCAAAAAGAATCGTACCATTGGCTATCTGGGCTCATTCAATTGATATTTGCTCTACCATTTCTCTTCGTCTCCTCGTGTAAGAATGCCTTCTCCTCCAGGGCCTTGCCCATGTCCCAGCTGCAAGGGGGATATTAAAACTGCACCAACCATCAAGAGACACGCAGCCGAACAAGCGAGAATAGCCGCCGAACAAGCTAATTGGCGCATTCAATATGAAAAAGCGCTCACGCGAGCACAAGAAGACGATGAAAGCGAGTCAGAATCATCTGGAGATGACACGGACGACATTCCGGTGGAATCAAGGCCACCCAAGCGAGCGCGGATCGATGGCGAGAGTAATAAAATGGTCAGTTCCTTTATGCATTGCCTGTTTATTCATGCTATCTATATTCTATTCGTAGCGCGAAATCGATGATATAAATGTCGACGCGGGGAAGTCATCTGCCGCAAGTCCTGCAGCTCATCAGAGCGATGAAGATGAAGATCTGGAATATGTAGACGAACCTGTAATAGCCCACCGTGCAGTTAATGTGCGACTGTGTACATACTCATGTGAATAAATTTATTTATATGCCATTCTTCCAGTCCCCTGCTGTGTCAAGTCAGCGTAGCTCTTGTGAAGATGAAACTGATCCAGAGGATGAGCACACCGAGGACGAGAGTCTACATGAAGAAACACAACAAATGAACGAGCCAGCCATCGACGAAGAGGAAGACCCTGTACCGGCATCACAGATTGAGCATATTCAGCTCACGCAGGAGTTTATTGAAGAAATTAAGAAAGCAACTATTGATAATGATAAGCTGGATGACGATGTCAAACGTCGCCTCCGCCATCCAGTCGAGGAAATCATTGATCTCTCTGGCAACCCGGATCTTCGATTTTCTCTGGATTTATATATGTCTTGTGCTAATGCGTCGGAAGCCACCTACAACAGTGTCCGAGACTCCATTCGACGTCGATTCCCTAACATGGATATTTTATCACACTATGAGGCCAAAAAAACGGTTTCCGACATCACAGGAGTTGTTTCCGTCTCTGATGATATGTGTGTTAATTCATGTCATGCATTCACCGGACCTTACGCAGACAGAGATACATGTGCCACCTGCTCAGAGCCACGATACACTACTGTCAATGCCGGGAGGCCATCGGAGAAACGGATCCCACGCAAGCAAATGTGCACGATTCCTCTTGGGCCACAGATCCAGGCACTGCGTCGATCTGTACATGGAGCAAATGCAATGAAATATCGCGAACAAAAAATCAAGCAATTCTGCAGCAGTTTTCTCAATCTTGAAGATGACTTGGACGCGGTCTATGACGACATATTCTGCGGATCGGATGTTCTAGATCTCTGCGAGGCACTGAATGCAACAAGTGACGATACATCAGTGATTTTCTCTCTCGACGGTGCGCAGCTCTACAAAAACAAGAAGTCAGACACATGGATAGCAATATGGATTATTACCAACTATGATCCAAAAACTCGGTATCGATCAAAACACGTACTCCCTGCCGCAATTGTTCCTGGTCCGGAAAAGCCAAAAAACATTGATTCTTTCCTGTTTCGTACATTTCACCATCTCTCGGCTATTCAACGTGAAGATAATGGAAATGGTATCAAGGTTTTTGATGCAATGAAAAAACAGACTGTTTCTTCGCGAACTTTGTTGCTGGGTGCAACAGCCGATGCTGTGGGGCTGACTGATCTCGATGGCCGTGTTGGGCACCATGGAAGACACGGATGTCGAAAAGGCTGTCCATTCAAAGGTCGTCATAAGCCAAATACAGGTCATTATTATTCCGCCCACCTTAAACCGAATAACTATACCATTCCCGACTGCAATCATGACGACTTTGACTTTCGGAAACTGCAACATCAATTATCACCTGAAGAGTACAACCGCCTTCTTCGTATTGTCATAAATTCACTAGGTCAGGCAGAGTATGAGCGAAATAGGAAAAATACAGGAATATCCAAGCCGTCTATTCTACAGGGTCTACTTGATACGCATACACTTCTTCTGCCACTCTGTTTCACTCTCGATCTCATGCACCTCTGGTTAAATATTGCAGAACTTCTCCTGGCTTTATTTCGAGGAACAATTCCATGTGAAACCACTGATAGCAAACTCAGCTGGGATTGGGCGCCATTTATAGATAATAACATATGGAAAGAACATGGGAAGCTTGTCGCCTCCGCCACAAAATATTTTCCATCATTTTTTCACCGCCCTCCTCGTAATCCTGCCGAAAAAATTTCAAGTGGATATAAGGCTACGGAATATTACCTGTATGTCTTCGGTCTAGGCCCTGGATTTTTTCGGCAAGTTTTACCAAAGAAATACTGGAGAAATTTTTGTAAACTTGTGCGTGGTGTACGTATTCTTACGCAGCGTACCATCACGGGAAAACAAGCACAAGAAGCGCATTCATATATGGTTCAATTTGTCGAAGAGTATGAAAACATCTATTACCAGCGACGTGTCGACAGGCTTCACTTTGTCCGGCCGTGTATTCATTCTCTACTTCACACGGCACCAGAAGTATTTCGCATGGGAAATGGAATACACACCGATCAGTTTACAATGGAGCGCGCAATTGGGGAGTACGGCAAGAGTATTCGCCAGCCGTCAAATATGTTTGGAGCATTGAGCCAAATTGCACTCCGCAAGGCTCAAGCAAATGCTCTTAAATCAATATGTCCTGAGCTCGACTACGATTTACTTCCACATTCACCCCGGTATTCTCATGACATAGGTGATGGCCATATTCTCCTGCGACCACGAGAAGAAATAGCACACAATTTTTCTACCGCAGAATCTAGAGCAATTCGACGCATATGCGATGCTGATAAGCGCCAAAAATGGGGACGGCTCCAGTTACCGAGCGGCCATGTTGCACGGAGTGTTTATTCTGAAAATAGACGGCAGTCCGAGAATAAAAGAAATACTCGTAATGTCAAGGTATGAAATGAACTCACTGCCAGTAGACTATACTCATTATTACTACAGTTTCAAATCAATGACAAAATTGAATACGGCGAAGTCCAATTTTATTTTATCGATAAAGTGCACCCTGAAAATCAACAAGCGCCAAACACATCAGTATACGCCGTTGTTTCGGTTTACGGTCCCCCAAATCAGGATCTCCTAGAAGAATCATTCCATACCCTCCATGCATGCAGCTATATGGGACAGGAAAATCTCATGTGTGTTCCGCACAGCTCTATCATTTCCGTTGTATCTATGCAGCCGCTTCCTCCCATGGCAGGTGACCCGAACAATCTTTGGTTTGTTGTAGAGAAAGGTGGATTGGACGATGCTCAATTATTTGGTCCTGAAGCAGAAGAGACTTAGATTTGCTACAGACTATGTATTCGGTATTGAGAAATTTATTCTAGAATATAGTACTGATTCCTCTGCCTTAATGAGTGCGCAATATCTGCAGGGAGAGATATATGGCTTATTCAGTGCTATAGTATAATATAAATAATCTCTATGTATTTATATAAATTGTTTTTCAAGGTCGCAGACATAGATGAGGAGACTACGCTGCGCCGTTGCTGGTACGCTGTGTATGTTGCCATGTCTCGGCCCGGTTGACTTCATGCAAGTGGCAAGCGAAGTGCAAACACTGCAAGTGTTCGCGCGGCCCGAGAGCCGCGTGTTTTCCACTTACCACCACCACCACGGCGCCCAGTACACTCGTCTTGGCCACGCCGGACCTTGGAGTACTGGTTTGCTCTGCGCCCTTGCTTTCTTTGCGCCGGTCTCCAGCAGACAAATGGCGCTGCCGTCATGGATCTGCAATCTCATCTCATTACTGCCACGTCACAGGCATTGCGGTGACGACTCCTAACAACATCAGGAATATGTTGTTCAAATTCTGTAGTCAGTGGGTGTCTATATCCGTGTTTCTTGTTCTTACTGATATTCATCTCACGCTAGGTCCTGAGCGATGTTAACGACTAGCGGATGCATTTGTGTACGGCGGTCCGGTGTCGTCGCCTCTTCTTGGGACACAGCAGCCGTCTGACATTGCGATGGACCCTCTCCTTCGCCTCGAAGCGCCGCCGCGGCGCAAATCAACCAGCCCCACGTCCTGCCATGCACGGCAGGTCACGTACCGCCGTCGTCAGCTCCCTTGTGCACAGCGGCGGCCCCCTGCCATTTCCTCGTCATTCCGTACACCACACACCGTGTTCGTCATCTGCGCTCGCGATGCGTGGCGACGACAACGTCCCGGTGGGAGCGCGCCTCGTGGCCTCAGGCCTGCACACGAACTAGTCAGTGACAGAGCCCCGGTGTACGTGTCTGGCGGACGTGGACGCAGGTGATGCTCCAATGGAAACGGCGCTGCTCATCGAAGTCAACGGTGTAAGATTTCTTTCAAACACAGCTTGCATGCGGACACCGCTGACTGTACTGTTCTCTAGACGGACGTCGAGGAGCCGCCTGTCAACATTATAAGCATAACTGTTGCGCAGCGAGACTTCGTGCTCGTCACCGCGCGCAACGATACGTCCGCGAACTGGGCCCTCCACGCAAACATGGACACGGACATGTTCGACTGTCGACACACACCGTCCCTGATACGCTGGACCCCAGTACGTTGCGTCCCTCGCCTCCACCGTGCGCGTGTCAATCGCTTACCCTGGTGCAGATGTTACCTCGTCCATCACCTACAACGTGCCCGCGTCAGTGACGGACCTCGGCTTCGTGGATGATTACACGGAGGTCTTTCGCCTTTTGCCTTTTGCCTGTGTCCGCCTGCGTGCGCCGTCAGCGTGCGCCTGGGCGCTGGGCACGCACGGTGTGCTCTGAGGCGCGGGCGGGGAGGGGGAGGAGGGGTATAGGTGCACCCTCTCATGAGCTCTAATGTCTACAACGGCGTCCCAGCACTCACAGAGCCTTTTTCACGACTTGAGCTTGACGGTACGGCAACACCAAAGCTCTCGTGTGCGACACGCAAAATGTAAACACAAGTAGAATTCATAATATGTTAATTCTTTAGTTTGTCTAATATCGCCCTACGTTCCACTGGATCAAGACCAGGATCGCGAAGCTTCCGCATATCCTCTTGAAATCCCTGGTCAGATTCAGTCTCGGAGTCGTCATCTGGTGCGATGTTTTGATATTCAATATATTTTGTTCCATCTATTATTGCCCTGCGCTCCACTGGGTCAAGCCCAGGATCACGAAGCTTCCGCATATCCTCTTGAAATCCCTGGTCAGATTCAGTCTCGGAGTTGTCTTGTGGTGCGATATTAGTGGGATCACTGAGTTTTCCAGCGCGAACTTTCTTGTTTGCCTTGCGAAGATTGTTCCATGCCACAAAATCAGGGAACTTGCTCTCTAATTCCTTCCATTCAGCATCGCGCCTGGCCCAAAATTCGGAGTTCTGAACATAGATTAGTAAGTAGCTAGATATTTGATCATATAGATACACTCACCAAACTACCAATGGTGGAGTCGGAAACATCGTCGTGTAGCTCCGCTGTAATTTCTGGCTCTTCACAAAATGTCACTTTTTTTGGTGTCTTTATACATTAAATTGGGCATATATTAGACTATAAGTAAAATGAAAAATGTGGTCGCACTGGCAATTCCACTTCATTGATATCCGAAGTAGATATGATCTCATCGGAGTCAATAGGTCGACTTGCAGACCAGTCCCAAGTAGGAGATCGCTCCGAAAAAAGCAAAGAAATAGGGATAAAATAGCCTGGCATATTTTAGTAGGAACAGTTGGCAATGAATAAAAATACGGCCTGCTGAGTACAGGACAAGAAAGGTGTATATCGACTTCGAGGGAAATGCGGGAGGTATGCTATTAATAAATCAAGCATGTGACCAGCGCGACGCGCGTCGCGCCTCCCAAATTATCTCTCTCCCTCCTTGCTCCCTCCCATCACATTGTCCAAATGGACCAATTCCATTGCCCCCCGAAGGCGAACACATCTCATGGGTATAACTTCCCAGCCAATACTCACAGCCATCAAACTGGGAACATGCTCCAGAGCGGCGGCCTGGGGTCTGGATTGGTGAGAATTCCAGTATGATTTCGACTGTGTTTTATGCTATGACAGTTGGTCGGCCGGCACCAGGAAAACATATTTCAACCGCATAACCAACAGGAATCAGGATATTCGAAGCTGCGGGCCACACCTGTTTTCGATACTCTCTCGGCCGTCGGAGCGGCTTCAAAAGAGATGCTTCTTGCCTCTGAAAATAAGGCATATTCTTCCCTTCTTCACGAGTTTATGCAGGTCAAGGCCGAGCTGGGTGCCAAAAATTATGTTATCTTCATTTTTGAGCGCATATATTTGTACTAATACCCCCACAGTGACATTATTGCATTCTTGAAAGAGCACGGTCGCCAAGTGGACATTCCAGCACCTCAGTCCTCCACTCACATGACGTCGGCATTGGTAGATCAAAGGCCGCTGGTTCCAAAACCTGAAATTCCCCCATCACCGCCTGCTTTCAGCGAGGATGATTACGACGACGCCAAGTTCTGGTTCAAGGCAGACTGGATCAAATTTCAGTCTCGGGAGAAAGAGACTGGTAGGGTACCCGCGCGATTGGGCTTTCTGACAGACGAACAGGGTGAAGTTGTCACTCAAGATCGAAAAAAAGAGTTCTATGACTATTTTTCAGTTCTATGCGCCTCGGTTTTTGCCGCCCGCGAGGACCCTGAAACGTGGAAAAAGAAGACGAAGTATATGGACGAATTCATCTCAAACTCGATGCGAGGGAAGTTCATCGAGTTTAGACTCTGCAGTGGCGACTGGAAGATAGAGAAATATGGGTCTATTAAGTATTCGGACTGGCACAAAGGCCCTCGAGACAGTGGGAAATTGAGGCGTACGTCACATCTCTTGATATGTATGTCACTGATATAGTTCCCTGTCTAGGCGACAACCCATCCGTCAATGCAAAGGCTGAAAGGGGCAAACGAAAGCGCGAGGGAGATTCAGATGACGCGACCAATGTTCCGAAGAAACCGAAGAAAAATGTACAACATCGTTCCAAGACTGTGATCTTACTAGGCTCGGACGACGACGATGCGCCCGAACTTCCACCAGTTCCACGTGTGCAGCGAGAAGTACGTCAGTCACATATCATATGGGAAATACTGACCATACCTGATTGAACGTTAGAAGCTCACTGCACCGGCTACAAGTGACGAAGATAGCCATGATGTTGATACTGAGACGTCTTCCATCCGTGCTCAACCCGGTGTTTCGGAGACCATTCCCGCACTCGTCACAACTCCGACACCCTCCCACTCTGCAGCTCCACATACCGAAAGTGAGCCAAACATTGTCGCATCTGACGCTCCCATACAGGGTACCGCACTGCCTCCAGAAGACGCCCCAGGTTCTTTACCGCCGGTACGTGATATACACATTGTATATTTTCATACTGAAATGTATATTTCATTCTAAGGCGCCACAGCCCCCGAGTCCTCCCAGCGTACCACTCCCGAAACGTAGTAGGCCCCGTAAGGTAAGAAATTTTCACATCCCAATTTTTATATTTCAATACTGATATCTCTACGTGATGCCTCAGCAGCCAAATCCATTGTACGCAACTCATAGCCACCGGTTCTTCTTTCAAAACGCTAATCATAGCCTATTAGATCAAATATCGCCATTCCGCCACCAGATAAAGAGCTGCTTGCGCCAGTGGACCCCGCTCCACCCACGTCTACTACATTGCCTGCTGCAAAAAAAGTGGCGTCTAAATTCATGCAGCCATCAAAAAGCGCCTTGACACCTCGGTAAGTTTTTCTCTCGAAACGTCACTATCTCACGTCAAACTTATGATATTCTATTATAGTAATCTCTACGCAATCGACTACCTTAAAATTCACCCAAATACCACACCCGCCGAATTCAAGACCGTCTTTGCGGGTCTTGACGAAGATACTATCAAGGTAATGTTAAAGTAAGTTGTATATTTTACGGACACTAATAAATTCCATTAGAAATACGAAGAACTTGCGCGTGAAAAGAAGAAAGCGGCTAAAAAGTAGCGCCCTACAGTCACCAAGGTGAGTTAGCTCGTCGGTCTTGTCTTTCACAAGCTCTGAACGGTACGCGGGCAGGTAATCGGTGATATGGGGGTCATCGGAAACGGTCAGAAAGAGACAGCATACAGCAGAGGGGAGCAGCGTCAGATGGAGAAGAACGCGGTAGACAGAGGAGGAGAACAGGATCGGATGGAATCAGCAATGGTCAGTGTACAGCAGATAGCTGCAGCTCAGAAATCGTCGGAACAACGCAGTAAATACCGGAAATACCATATATTTTAGAGTTCAGATGACATCGGAAATCGTCAGACTAAGGGCGGATATAATCGGTTTTGAGCAGTTTTGGCTGCCATAGGAGACTCTGTACAGGTCAGACTCTTTCTGAAAACGGTTGGATCGTACGGCGGTAGTCCGACCTCATCTGCGCTGTCGGCTGGTGCCGGCTCCCGTCGGATTTGCGCGGACGTGCGCAGAAGCCATTCTCACTGGG
>JAEKIV010000303.1:0-46146 GCA_016801325.1 Hypholoma fasciculare
TTGGGCAGTTACCGCTGTGGATATATAAACCTATTTGGGCAGCTACCTACATATTATGCATGATACTGGCAGCTACTGGTGGTGCGATGGAGATATCGTAGCCGCAAGGTCGATCCGTCGAGCGCACGAAGCTGTGCATCGGGTGTTGTGAAGGAGGGGCTGTCTGCGCGGGCGCCTCGTGTGGGTCGACCGCGGTGCGTCGTGGCTAAGAGACACGCGCTGAGGCGATGTCTTGACGTCGTCGTGCGACAGATCCTACCAAATCGTGAGCGGAATTTGGCACGGAAACACCACGGTATGTACGCACCTTATTTCTCATTCCCAGTGACTCAGCCCTCGCTAGCACATGTACGCGGCGGCGATGCCATCGACTTCGGGCGAGTGCACAGAGTGCGCTGGTGTGCAGAACGTCGGACATCCGCTACAAAAGAGCGAAGTACATACACACATATGTACATACGGTATACCTTGTAGATAGCCTGTGTGCAGCCGAACGTGTGTGGAGACTCAATGCCTGTGATGAACGTCTGTGAATGTTCGTGCTTTCGGGAGAGCGACGGTATGTACACCTTGAGCTTGAGTTATCGCGGATCCGCAGACGTAGGCGTGTCCTTCCGCTGTAAGTGTGTCCGCGACGTCGTCCCTGAGCCTCTGAGCGCCGTCTGCTCGAGCGTCGACGCCAGCACTTCCGAGGGACGTCATTTTTGGCGCTGCTGTGATTCCGCGCCTCTGCCAGGTGGTGGTGGCTCATGTGAAGGGGCGAAGGGATGTGTCAGCAAAGATTTGAGAAGAGTTTTACTACCACCCTGCTCATAACAGAAGCTCATGCTCAAGTATCACACATTCAAAAAGAGTTACGAAGGCCAATAAATATTTTTGCTGCTGTCTAAACATATACAACATCAAAGTACTACATGATATATGGATGAACAAATATACAATGATGACATAAATGCATCCAGTCCCACAATGCTCCAGAATCAAGATCAAAATACACGTACATCCTACATACATCCATCGAAGCCATTCCAAATCTGAAATCAAAGAATACAAAGTAATAAGTCCAGTGCACTATTGAGTGTTTGATGAGTTGGAGTGAGTAGGGTGTATCTTCTTGATCATGGCTAGTAAGCCGGCCACTTCAAAGGATTCAAGCTGTGCGGCACATTGCTGAACCATTTCCTTGAGTACCAAGGCCTGTTCGACAACTCTATGTGCCTCAGCATTTCCCCGAAGTCGCACAAGGGATCGTTTTTCTGATATGAGTTTGATAATGTCGTGGTCCTCCAGCAACGTCATGATCTCGTTGTTATTGGTCGATGTGATCAGCTGACGCGCCCTCTCGCTGCGAGCACTGAGAGACTCTTGCTCACTCCAATGACGCACATTGCCGTTCTCTAGCTTGTAAGCTTTCTTTTCATCTTCGAAAGCTGAAAGATCATCTCGCCATTCCTTTGACAAAACTCCGGCCGAATAGGCTGAATTGGATGGAAATTGGTATTCGAACAGGCGAGCATCAGGAGGGAGATTTTGAGGGTTACGGAAAATCATGATGACCGCCTGGAAACGATCTAACAGAGATCTAAAGTTTGTGGAAGAGAACATGATTGCATTCTATAGAAAAAATTAGTAATTTTACAGAGCACAATATTAGATACGTACTTCTTCAAAACCCATCCAATTATGGATGGCCTTTAGTTCACACTTGATCTGTAGCCAGTCGTGCCTATAACCATCGCGTTCCTCAATGAGCTGAACAACCTTGGCACTTAGTTCGCTTATTTGAGCATTTGCTTCATCGCGTTCGGTGCCCAGTTTTGCAATCTTCTTGCTAGAATAATCTCAATACTCAGAAAATTCGCCTCTTATCTGCGCCACTTCGAAAACCAGCCAATTGATGTGTTCATCGTGGGTTTCGAAGCGCTTAGCGGATATCGATACATGTTGTTGTAAGTTGGTCTGCAGACGATTGGAAAATTGCGCATGTTGCCCGGCGGAGGGAGGGTACAAGGAAAGATTCTCTACCCCGGCGTTAAGAGACTCCATGGACATGGCTTGCTGCTGAGTCATTTGTTGAGGTAGCTGTTGTTGTGGTTGGTGCTGCTGATGGAGCGGCGGCCCGGGCGGCGACGGCGGCTGCTGTTGCGGCTGCCTGGGCGGCGACGAACCCTGGTACTGCGGTTGCCTGGGCTGCTGCTGCGAATAGTGCTGCGGTAGCTGGCTCGAATACGCTGGTGGCACCGGTTGGAACTGCAACGGCGGCTGTTGGAACTGCTGTGGCGGTGGCTGCTGCTGCTGGCGGAAGGCCGGCAGCGCCGGCCGCTCCTGCTGACGCGGTTGCTGCTGGAAGGGCTGCTGCTGCTGCTGGAAGGGCTGCTGCTGCTGCTGGTAGGGCTGCTGCTGCTGCTGGTAGGGCTGCTGCTGCTGGATACGGTACTGCTGGAAGGCCGACTGATCTTGATGGAGTGGTGATTGCTGCTGAAACTGTAGCAGCTGCTGAGGCTGCTGTGCCGACTGCTGCTGCTGCGACTGATATTGGTCTGGAGTGGACAGATGCGAATAGGGATCTATCCATTGTCGGTATGGAGGTTCTGGTAGTGGAGGCTGATAATAGCTGTCAGGAAGAAAACCTAAAGGTAGAGCATTCTGATCATAAAGAATATACGGCGGAAATGGCTCAGCGCATCTGGCGCCCCATCGTGGATTGTACTGTGGTGTTTGCGCAGGAGCCTGAGAGGAAGAGGAAGGGGCTCGAGATCTAAAGGCCGAGCTTGAGTCGCTCCAGTGCGCATAACCTAGATAAAACTCAATGTCAATCGATTTTGAGACTAATGCTGCCTTTGAAACTGACCTTGGGATTGATTCCAAGACTGGGGCTGACCGAAGACATAAGGCGCCTGAAACCCTGTCTGAACGGACTCGGGTGCAGGTGGCCCTGTATACGTCTGCGATGCTTGAGAAGCAGTTTGATTGAAGTGGCCAGTTGCGATAGGGAGTTTGTTTTGCCCATACTCTTGAGGGCGGAAGGGAATTCGATTGTTTTGTAAAGGAGGGGGGTCGGTGTCCATGGCGTCCATACTAGAACCATACTTGTGGCCCAGGTTCTCAGGTGCAGGTGTGCCTGTATGCGCCTGCGGAGCTTGAGACACAGCCTGGTCGGAGCGGCCAGTTGCAGCGGGCAATTTACTTTGGCCGTGATTATCTTGAGGGACGGAGGGAGTTCGACTACTTTGCGAAGGAAGTGGATCAGGGTCTACGATTTGCATATTGCTTGGAGAAGACTGTTGGCCCAGGTCCGCTGGATGGTTTGGAGGTGCTTTGTCGGTGGATGGCGGTTGCGATGGCGCTACGCGGGCGACCACATTGATTTTGGGAGCATCATTTGGTTGTCCGATACTGCCGCTACGTTCTAATACAGTGGTAGTCTGAGAGTTAGAGCAGCTGAGAGGGGACGGGTGACGCCCAACGTGTGGCGATGCACCCAGACCGGGAGAATTGAGACGAGGTGAGCCCGCCGAGCTTGGTAGCTTTGGCATTTCCGATTGCTGGCGTTGGTTCCAACTCCGCGAGGGTTAAAGTAATGGACTCGTTACTTTAGTCCTAGTATTTACCCTTGCCCTGCGCTTCGTTCGGCACTACATATTAATATCGTGTTGGCAGTGTGGCAGACTGCTGCGTAGACTTCCGATCTTCCAAATTATTTATGCTATGACATTAACTTGGTTTGGATTGTTCTGGGCTATGTACATGGTACTTCCTACGCAGGTTGAAACCACCGCTCGCTTACCCTGTGGTCCCGTAGCCACGGCTCCTACAAGGCAGGGAGAACGTGTACTCCTGGTTCTCACCTAAACACGATGCAACAGCCTTGCGGATGATCGATGAACCATTAGCTGTGTAGCCTATCGCCACCAACACCACGATGGTTAGAGCACGGCCACGCGTCCGTTGCGCCGGAGGATGCACTGCGATCTTCGAAGCCTGCACTGGCGGTCGCTAAAACTATGTAGCGTTTTACCGCACACGTTGAAGGTGTAGCGCGCGCGTGGCACGCGACATTGACGGCTGCCGCAGATGACTAGAGCATCACCTTCCGTCCGACACCACCGACAACGTAAAGGCAAAGATTCAGGACAAGGGGGCCATCCCTGACCAGCAGCGCCTTATCTTTCTGGAAAGCAACTCGAGGATGGTCGCACCCTATCTGATCACAATACTCGGCAGGAGCCTTCATCTCGTTCTCCATCTTCGCGGTGGAATGCAAATCTTCGTCAAGGCCTTGACTGGCAAGAACATCACCCTCAAAGTTGAATCTTCCGACACTATCGACAGCGTGAAGGCCAAGATTCAGGACAAGGAAGGGATTTCTTACTACCAGCAACGTCTCATTTTCGTTGGGCAGCAGCTGGAGGATGGCCGTACCCTTTCTGATTATATCACTCAGAAAGTCTACTCTTCATCTCGTTCTCCGCCTTTGTAGTGGAATGCAGATCTTCATCAAGACCCAGGCTCACCGGCAAGACAATTACTTGTAGTCTCAGAGACTTGACCGAGATATCAGCAACTTCGCCAATCAACCGTCTATGGACGCAAAGCTGTAAGCAATACCTATTTTCAAATTCTTCGTCATTCTCACCTCCTATATTCGAGATCGCTATTATATTTTGTGGTCTTATATCGTATCAAAGCAATTGCGCGGCTACACACTTCGCCAACGCCAAAGGCAAAATCGCGAAGTAAAAATCACCACTATGTGCAGGATAGCTTTCTATTCCGGGATCGTGCTATATGTCTCAGTCATGCTATATATCTCAGTTAAATTTCGCTGGCCCAAACGATATTCAGGACGTAGCTGAGACGGTATCAAGTGCTACAAAATTGGAATTGTCGCCAGCGCTTTGAACCACGAGCCTACTCAGAAATTACAGATCCATCAAAAGAATTTTTGTCGGTAACATTGATTGGCTCTACCTAAGTTCGGCGCTGCTATTGATTTTGTAATTTCAGAAAAGAGCAAGCTCGTTTTGTGTTATTTCTAGACACGATCTTGATATATTCAACCCTGAAGGTAGTATCCATGAAACGCCGTAAGGTATGATTTCCTTGGGAGCCAAGTAAGTCGTTTATTGTCTGTTCCAATTTGAATTTCTAGCCTCATAAATTCAAGCCTTCAACCGCTGTTGGACCAAATCTCGAAGCCCTAATCCTTGACCAAGTATCATTTTGAGAATAATCGGCTCAAGTGGGAAATGCTTCAGAGCTTATATTCAAGTAAGCTGAACTTCGTATTAGTTGTTTATGTCTTTTATTTGTTATTTACAGGATACTGTCTACTATAAGGTTCTCGCGAACCGATTAACATACGCTACACTGCCTGTGATGTGCTCATGCCCTCAGCATGCCTATATCACACGCGCCTTCTTTCACGCCGTCAGTCGTCCGCTCCCTCAGGTGGATCATCCTGCTTCGAGAGCGTCTGTGCATTGGACATTGGGACGCTCATGGATATCGACTGAGAGATTGGCAACATACCCGGCGCCGCGGCGGATCCATACATTTGATTGCCAAAGTCCTATCCTCATCAGCAGCTGTAGCAGCGCATAACGAAAAAGATGCTCATTGGCATGCAAGCTGAAAGCGTTGGCTGCTGTCGGTGGGCATTCTGCACGGCAGAGGTGAGTACTGATCATCCATTGGGCTCGCGTGATCCCTGTGACGCCGCACGTTGTTGAGTGGCCGAGGGGTGCACGTAGAAATACTGGATGAACGTAAGTTTCTGCGTCATCTCTAGTTTTTCTTGCATTCACCTCTTCTTTCACTCATCAGTCACTTCCACTCTCACTCAGATGTTCCACCTCTACGCGCTCGAGCAACTACGAGGGCAAATCGATCCATGTCACGACGACGTTTTGCGCCTTCTACGAGCCGCGGTCGGGTATCTAGGATGGTCGGGTCGTATGTTGATCGTCAAAGGCAACATTGTCGTAACGTGAGTACTGTCCCTATCGTCTTTATTATCGTCGTTTCCCTTTGCACACCCAATCGACCGTCGTTCTGGTATGTCTAGCCACACCCATTATGCAGGACACTCCCGTTGGACCGCGCGAGTGTTTCTTCCAGGGCAAACGGGTGCTTACGTTGGTGGGATCCACATTTATCAGAAGTGTCTCGGCTTCTATCGACACGCAAATGCGACCTTCCGGAAGATGGAGCGCGATGCTGCAGACAGCATTTGGCGCAATAGTAGCTTCGGGGGCTGCTGTGCCTACACCGCATATCTCATATGGTAAGCTGCGTTCGAGATCTGAATATTGCCACATCTCACACCATGTAGACCAACCGCCGAGGGATTTTTACTACTCTACATCCATTCTTCACTTTCCCATTTTGAATCTTGCCCTTCGGAGTGCCTCTGTCTTGTTCTGAGTTTGTCGTCGCAATGTAACCCACTATATGTAGTAATACCATCTTTATTCACTCTCAATTTCTAATAATATTAAGGATTGATCATTGTATGGTATTGTACATGGGTGGATGAATGCAGACGAAGTCTTGGCCATACTTACAAGTTCTCTAAAATGCATACCAAGACTCCCTATTGGTGGTAATACCTTGCCAATGGACTGTCATGGCCATAACAGGCATGTACAGACGTTACAAGCGCCCAAAAAACCTATGCAACTTCTACAAGGCAGGATCTGTCAGGCGATAACCTGCTCAAGGGTGGCGATCGTCCCCAATGTCAAATCAGGTAATACACGCCATCAAATGCAATATATATTACCCCCGGGAATACCAGGGCTCACCGGAAAATTCCTCTTTTGCTGATGTGCACGCGAGGTGCACGCTGGTGCACGCTAATGCCCGCAAGTGCACGCAAATGCCCGCAAGTGCACGCAAGGTGCACGCTGACCCGTGTCTACTCCACTGATACCAACACCGGGTTCACAGTCTATTGGATGAAATCACTTACCGTAAGACATCTTGATTTTATTCTATTGTTGTTGCTATTTAATCTGGCGGAATGTCCGCAGTGTCTACAAATATCTCTACGCCGTCAGGGCTATACTACACGAGGACGGCTGATGGCCAATTTATCTCAGCTACTACTAACGGTGGATATTGCGGTGGTGATAGAAATTCAGGGTCATTTTTAGGAAGATTTATTCACTTTAGCCCGGAACCCTAAAGATGGAGATGAAGGCGAACGAGTTACGAGAAAACCGAGATGAGATTGTCATCCGCTTCCTTCTCGACCGCGAGCCTAGTAATTGACAGTCTGGACCTGATCTCATAGGAGGCGAACACCTCGAAGAACCTCTCCTCACTCAAGAGTAAAGAAAAGAGATACAGGGAATTTGTTATTCCAATTATTCAGACACGGAGAGGCACTGTAGTATGCATTAAGTTAAGTTCACACGGCCCGGGTGCCTGCCGGCTAGAAACAAAATTTTAATTGAAGCTGTATCTCATTCCGCACCTACCAAATTTTTCTATATATATTACCACTGTGCACGCTAATGCACGCTAATGCACGCCACATGCACGCTGATGCACGCGACTGCACGCAAAAAAACCGATGCCCCTACTGGACGGTGCATATTAGTACCCGTATATTCCTCTTTACTCTCAAATGCCTCCCTGCCCGAGTAATTATGACCAATAATTATTCTATTCAATCTGTATACCCTTACTAGTAGCTTGCTCACATGTACAACCCTAGTTAGCAATATAGCGTCAATTTCTCCCACATAACACGAGTCACTGGGTGCTCGGCCTGACGTTTTCCGGTGTCCGTCAGACGCTCCAATTCGACTGCTTAAGAGCGTCATGTCACACTGTTGTATGACCTAACCACAGACGATCTCAATTCGATGAAGCTTAATATGAGGCTGATCATCGACGCCGAACTCAGTGATTCGCTGGCATCAAGATGGAAGTACATACTTGGTACATACAAATGAGTGGCTGATTCGAGCTCCCGCCTCATCACTCCATGGTCGTTATCGATTATTCCACTGTTTTTGCCACATAGAAGAAGCAGGTCGAAAATCAGCACGGTTGCATCACCTCCTTTTGTGGACGCTGTTGAATCGGTCGCTAAGACCGGGGAAGCTGAGATGGCATCTTGATTGGCACACAGAGTGGCTGTATGTGAGCGAAGGCCAAAAAAAGTGTTTAACCAATATATAGGCTTGATCTGCGTTGGTTGATTTCTTTTGTTATTTCGCCCTGTCACTTTTCGCCAATCCGAATTTCTTCGGAGGCCAAGGACGACTTCTGAGAATTTTCGAGAAATGTCGTACCCGGTAGCGACACACTTGCCAGCTTTCCATTACATCCAATACGAAGTCATAAGCATTGCAACCAAGTTCATCATCCTCAGAACAAATTAGTCGATCTGCGATCCGAATGAGTAAAGCGGGTCAAATGAAATAATTAAAATACACACTGGGTATGAGGGTTACATACTACACAGATAATACAATTGCAGATAGTACAGCTAACCGACTGATACATTACTATTGCACAACATCTTGCCAATCGCCCCAATCTTGACCGACGCGTCGAATTTTGATTTTTTCTCCTGCTGGACCAAAGTAGGCGGCGTTGTACCAGGACTTGATGTCCTCTTCTCCAAATGGGCCGAAGGTATCCTCTGTCTGGCCAGCATCGGGAGTGCTCCATTTGTATTCGTATTTTACATCGGCGGATGGGGGGTCCCAGTTTTCCTCCACTGTTGCGGATGAGCGAACACTGCGTATTAGTTCTTCGTAGGTTTTGTTGTACACATCTGTGTCTCCTAGAGACATGAGATTGGATGCCAGATGAGTGATGGTTTCGATATCAGTGGGGACGGCATTTCGTGATTTGTCCACATCCATGGCTTCTGCACCAGAGCCCTTTTGCTTTGGTCTAAGGAACAGAGGGGAGTGAGTAAATGAGATCGCTTGCGTTTGGATATCACTATACTTTTTTGTTTGTGTCTTTTTCGCCTTGGATCCCAGACGCTGCAGCGCTTCCAATATCGACTCTCCCTTCTTGAGAAGAGGGAGAAGCTGCTTCTCCCAGGCCGTCTTGCCGCCGCTCTGCTTGAGCTCCTCCTCTTCGGCGAGGACACGCTCTTTCTGCTTCTTCTCCTGCTCGCGCTTCCGCCGGCGCGCAAGCTTGATCTCGCGCTCGTCGAGGCCCTCCATCCAGCGGTCGTGCATTCCGTGTGGGTCGACCGTGCGCACGTAGCTGCCGTCCTCCGTGAACTTGCCCTCCTCCATCTCCTCGCGCATGTTGAATGACGACAGCTCGAAACCCATACCTTCCTTCTTCTTGCGCTCCGCGTCGTCTTCGTCTTCCGGCGTATCATCGCTGTCCGAGCCGCTGCCATCCGACTCGCCGCCGAACTCCTGCCCCTCGATATCCGCGAGGCGCATGTACTTCTCCTCTTTCGTGCCACCTGCGGTGGCGGGCTCCTCCGCATCAACGGCGAACATGTCATCGATGTCGTCGTCGCCCTTCTTGCGGCTTGGCACGACGCCTTCGCCGTCGTCCGTCGAGTCCGAGTCGTATCCCTCGTTCTTGACACGGCCTTTGCGCGACGACTCCTCGAGCGCCGCGTCGACCTGGTCCGCGAAGAAGGCGGGATCCTCGGCTGGCTCTACGAAGCGTGTTTTCTTCGAGGCATGGTCGCGCGATGTTGAAGGCTCTGCATTTTGTGTTGCGGCTCGTTTCTTTCCGCCGCGAGAGGCCATGACAGTCGTAATGAACGCAAATCGCAAGCCGCGGCCCGCTGCGTGCCTACATTGCAGCATGCTCCTGCCTAATCTGGATCGACTTGACTTGAAGATTTGGCCCTTTACTTTGTACCGTCATCCTTTAGTTGAGAGTTCCGCGTCATACCAAATAAATGTATGTATGTGTATATAAGTAAAGAGTGTGTCTATGGTCATCGATAGATCCAGTATAAATTAATAATCCACGTACTAAGTAATAAAACAAAAGCGAGGTAAAGGTGCCATGTATTAAATAAGTAAACTGCTATGTGGTCCTTGTGTTAACCCGCCATATCCCGACATTACAGACAAGCGTAAGGAATTTAAAACAACAGAAAGAAGGTGAATTTTGGAGGATGAATGAGGTATTTTCATCTGTTTCGTCGTTGCCCTGAGATAAATGAGTAATAGACAAACGGGTTGGTGTTCCCGCCAGTACATATCGTGGAGGAGTCCGGTAACAGTCCTCGTTAGAACTGTCCTAGGCTTTTCTGCATTTCAATAGGTCCTCTGGCGATCCACTCCGCTGGGGAGATGCGATTGTCCAAATCGTCGGTGAAGAGCAGATTATTTTCTGTGACGAATGCCCAGCGCTCTGGGTCGGGTGCTGGAGCAGATGTCACTGCTCTCAATTCATTTCCTAAAGAGACAAATGCGTGTAAGTATGGTCACGAGTATTTGATTCCGATGTGTAAGTGCTAGATGGAGGGAGGGAATAGCTTGAGGGGGAGAGAAGAACTCACGGATGATGTTGTGTGTGAAATGGTCGAGGTTAAGGTCGTTCTTGTCGTATCCGAACGGATCTGCATTATTGGTGAGTTTGGTTCAACAGTCACTGGAATATTCAGGTGTTTACTTTCGATCTCTTCACCTGCCACGAGGAATCCGAAGAAAATAAAGCTCTACGATGGTGTCAGACATCACATAGTTGTCTACAGGATTGTGAAAAAGAGGCTCACAAGCAAAATCGTACTGGGAATCGTGACCCAGTGCAAAGTACTGTAGATCTGGAACGGCTGGAATTTCGACGTCAGTATTAGCAAAAACCTAGATAGAAACTGCAGCTCACCAAAGCTAAGCAATAAATGATTGTAACAACCCATAAGTGTACAGAGTATCTAGCATCGCAATGCTTTGTTAACTTTGCACGCACAAGTGTACTTTTGGCCGTAAATAGTAACGTACGAGAATGGGATGGGAGAGGTCAATATACGCTCAAGGCCAGTCAGACTATCCACGAGTTGGTTTAAAGAAGCAAGGAGTGTGTCTAAAGAACAACATAGTTGAGAAACGAGGTAAATTGAATTGGTTAAAACGCACTTGTAGTAGGAACATCGCATATCTTGCGAGTTTGTAATTTTGCAATATATGAGCTCTGAAAGTGTAAAAAAAATCAATAAGGTTCGCTGGACAGAATAGAATTATAAAGAAAGGAAAATACCAAGTAAAGCGATATTTCTAGAGGTAAATTATGTGAAACAGCCACATTTTTTAGCTTGGCCCTGAATCGCGCCGCCTTCTTCCCTTTCACCTCGCGCCCTCTGGCAGTCAAGAAATTGATCAGCAGGGAGAATGGGAAGATATCGAATAATCCGTATTTGGGCGGAAGCTTAGCAGGCAACAAATAGCTTTCGTCCTGGCGTTGAAGGATCTGGCGGTCCGTATCCCTCTTACCCGCCATAGTAGCTGGCGACTTAGCAGAGGCCAATCCAGTCAGGCCGGTCAAGAATGAAGAGCGGTTGCCCGGAGAGCCGATGGATACGGGCGGAGGTAGCCCCTGTTGCGGGGAGCGGTGGTACAGAGAGCTCAAAGGGGGCGGTGCGATTCTGATGGCTGCCTGCCTGACCGGAGATGTCGGACTGACCTGGCCTTGGGCGCTCTGGACCATAGCACCTGTGAAAGACTGGCGCGTCGGAGACTCAGGGGATATGGGAGAGATTTCGTCAGAAGGATGTGCATGTAGATCTGACATAGAGGGCATTCCGGCAGGAAGGGCGTATGCTGGCAGGAATTTTACTAGATAGTAGAGGTCGCTTGAAGTACCGCATGAGTGGTGTACTATATATAGAACTTGGACAAGGGAATACCTGTAGTATATACCATCCTCGCCCCGAAGGTAATGCTTAATAGACACAGAAAATGCCTCTATAAGGTTTATGGCTGATTTCTTCTCTATCAAAGACCGCGCTTTAGCCTCGTCGTCACTCTGTCCTTCAATCGCTTGATTATCTATCAAATTATCAGTAACTGATGGGTTGTTGCTGAGTGCATTTGATATTTACTGGGAACGTGAAACCAGATCGTCCGCGCCATAGTTCTGCTGGCTAAAATAATTTGCGACCATAGCCGCCTTCCCTCGTTGTACCGCTCGAAAGAAGAGGTGGTTCGGTAAGAGATAATAAAACCAAGAACTGTACCGACACTGATATAAATAGTTAGTCAGTAACTTCATATGGGATGAATAATGACATACACGGTTAACAGGGTCGATTGGATGAAAAGCTTGTGGCCTTGATGATTTAATATCGTGATAAGAGTTGACCAGGCAGCAAAGAATAAAAGAATGTGCCAGCATCGAAAAAGGGCCGTCGCCAGGAGCGCATTGACGAAAGATGCCCCAGGACGTTCTCGGGGCGCGAACCTAGTTTAACCAAGCTTTAAACGCGTCGTATTTTCATTCGAATCAAGGCAGACTCACGGGTCAGGAACTCTGAATCCTCGATGCGAGAAAGTATCTACTCTCTGCGAGGGTGCATATACTCATGAGTAAGCGCGTTCATGATCATATAACACTCGTAGGCTTACCGAGGACGGAGAAGCTGGCTCGACGACTGGATAATGAACTGCCATTTTCACAATCGCTGACAGCGCCCGCGTATACAGCGCTGGACCAGGAGATGTGAGGGTATCAGGTCAACAGATGTTACAGGCCGCCCAAATAGGCGAGTCCAGTAACGGCAACGTATTTATACACGCCTCCAAAAAAGGAAACGATGGGCGATCACAAGTGGTCCGTCCGACCCTTCTGCGGGTTTCCTCCAACGACCATGTTCGACTCTCTGTCGCTCAGCGATGTCATGGGCTACACGTCCATAGCATGCTGGCTCGGCGCACAATTCCCGTGAGTGCTCTCTTTTTGGTGGATGTTCAAGAACCTCATCCGCCCTATCTTCAGCCAGGTGGTGGAAAATATCAAATTACAGTCGTGTGAAGGCCTTGCTCTTCCGTTTCTTGCCAATTGGCTGTTGGGTAAAGCACCAATGGCGAAATTTGCTTGAAATCGACTAACATGGAGCTCTGCAGGCGACATTTCAAACCTTGTGGGCTGTATTCTGACACATCAGCTGCCATTTCAGGTGCGTATCTTATGGCCCTATCTCATTCTTATCGCTCTTCTGCTCATGGATTCTCACCGAGCAGACATACTTGGCGACATACTTTGTATGCGTGGACTTAATGTTGGTTGTGCAATATTACTATTACTACAAGCCTCCGAAAGCCCTGTCATCCGGTTTCAGTCACATTCGCTCTGCCACATCGCCTTCAGCCATTCGGCGCATGTCAATCGAGCGAGGCGCGTCGAGATATCGTGCTCTATCAGTGGCAGCCTCGCATGTCGCAGTTGCTGCAGCATTGGCCGCACAGCAAGATGAGCATGGTGACCGTCGATCTTCCACACGCTATTCGTCGAGATACGGCAGGCAGCATAACGCGTCGCGCACTCGGGAACAAGAAGAGGATGAATTCGAGGAAGAAATCCCGTCTGGAATGATGGACAGTTTCCGCTCAGAACGCGGACCCGGTGAGCACTCTTCCAAACGAGTCTCATGGAGTGTCGAGCGCCACGCAGGTCGTGCGGCTAGTGTAGGCCGGCCTGTCGTATCTCTGCCCCCGACTGCCCTGCATGTCATATCCGATGGGCCCGTCCCGATTCCTCTCAGCGCCGATGCACAATTGGCATCTTCGATACAGCAAAGCTCGGACCATGGTGAATCAGTTTCAACCGTCGTTTCTAGCCGGGGCTCGCGGGCGTCTCGTAAAGGTTCAACGATGGTATTCTTAGGCGTCTGGGCTCTGTTTGGAATGGGAACATTTGCGAATCAAAGGAGAGCGGTATCCAGCAGTTCTACCAACATTGGACATGTTATGTCTTCGACCAGTCTTCACGACTCATCAATACCTATCGCTCTTGCCGGTCACAACACATTCTCTCCTAGAGACCTCTCCACTAATGGCGACAGCACATTCGATTTTGTCTTCGGGTCTTCTCATACAACAACAGACGATGACCTTCGAGTCGAACCTCACGAACCTCACGAAGATCCCACGTCAGAACAAATCCTCGGCCGAATATTTGCATGGCTATGCACAACACTCTATCTGACCTCACGACTACCTCAAATATGGAAGAATGTAAGTCTCTAAGCCTCTGACATTGGCCCGAACTCTGACTTAAAATTGTTATCAGTATGCTAGAAAATCAGTAGAGGCAATTATCTTTATCCTTTGCGGATCTCACCGAAAGTTAACGATCGTGTTTTAGGGCCTTTCTATGTATTTATTTGTATTCGCTTTTTTGGGAAACTGCTTCTATGTATCATCTATCCTCATCTCACCACGACGCTTTTTACCTCCCCCACAATCGTCACAATACATCAGAGAAAGCATACCGTATGTTTTCGTCAAAATTTCTGGTGTCCAGAGCTAAATATACATGCAGATACCTCCTCGGGAGTGGAGGCACACTCATATTTGACATGACTATCGTCGCACAATCATTTATCTATAAACCTCGGCATAGGCGTCATGCCTCGGCGCATGTTGTCAGGACATTCGACGAAGAAGAAGCGGGGCTCTTGTCTGGAGATGCACTTTCTGCGCATCCTGATTCCGCTATCACCAACAGAGGTCGGACTTCGCGCTCAAACCCGCCCTAGACCTGCATTTTGTTACTCCATATGTTGTCGTGCTAATCACTCACTATGCGTAATAATCATGGCGAATCGGACGTCATTAATACTGGAAAGCTGAAGCTGTGCATAAACTACTTTGTCCAATAATTACCGCTGGTTTGGGCCCTGTCAGTGTGAGAGACAGAGGGGTATTAGTCTCACGTGGGACAGTCGGACATTGAGGTGCTCGCGAGAGTATTAATTGCGGTGTTAACTTGAGCATGGACTTCAATAATATTACAATCTCCCCGGCTTCCATCCTTCTCGTCGATTTGGCGTTTCTCGCTCGTAGGCGCCAGATCCTAACAAAGAAATGCCCAACCCAAGTCCCGCATCACTGGTCAACCCGACGCCATGTCAGCTAGTACGTATCTATAGCGCTCACAAAGCTTTGATGATCAGTGAATGGACCCTTACGTTTACAAACCTACAGCGCGCGCTCGTCTTAGACTACCTGTGCCATAGCTGCTACACCAAGACCGCTAGTGCATTCAACAAAGACAGCACTGTTCGTCCGCTTGACGCTGACGGCGACGAGATCATCGACGACACGGTCAGCGATGCCGACCGATCCGCGGGGAGCTACTCCGACGAGCGCTTCCAAACGCTCCTGCAGCAGGTCAGGCTCCGGCAAGGTGCGCTGCCATACCTCGATTCCGCGGGCTGCCCCACTAACGCATGAACGCCAGAGATCCGTACGCACATCATGTCGGGGCGCGTAGACGATGCGATCGCGCTGCTCGATGCGCACTTCCCCGCTGTGCTTGCGGTCGACGGCGGGAGCGTGCCGGAGGAGGGCGCGCGCGTCGCAGCGAGCAACGTGGAGTACATCTCGTCGACGTCGACGGAGCCCGCGCACCTCTACCTCAACCTACGCATCCTCGCATTCAGCGAGGCGTGCCGCACGGTGCCACTGCCCTACCCAGGCACTGCGCGGCCAGACAGCCCCGCGCCCACACTCGCGGAGCGCGCGATCGACGATGAAGCGTACCAGGAGCAGCAGATGGCGCTGCTCAGCCGCGCACAGAAGCTGTATGCGTATGTGGACACGCTGTCGAATGTCGCGGACCGCAGTATCTATCGCAAAGAGCTGGAAAATGTTGGAGGGCTCTTGGCATACAAAGTCCCTGAGAAGAGCTCGATGGCGAAGTACTTAACGCTCGAGCGGCGAGAAGCGGTCGCGGACCAAATCAATCGCGCGATCCTCAGTGAGTGACCAGTCTCTTGATGGTAATTTTTGGTCTGTTATCTGAATATTTCACCTGAAGAGAGGACCGAGCAGCCTTTAATATCGTCCCTAGAATTGGTTACACGCCACACGCAGGTCGTGTGGCAGAAAGCGAACGAGCTGGGAGTCAAGGCGCGGCCAGGTGCAATCATACCTCCTCGGGGTAGTAAGAGCCCGCCAAGCGACAACGAGAATCCTGTAAGAAATCCATGTAGATACCCTTCAAAGGAATGAATAGCTTACTGACTTTGCGCGTTAGACTGTGCCTACATTCGACTTGCACCAATTTCTGGATGCAAAGCCATAGATTCATATGATCACATTGCTCCCTTCCAACCTGTAATCTTATCAGCATATTCTCATGTATCATGAAGTAGTCTCGAGTTCTTTCATAGAATAATTGCATTTAAACAATATGGCCATTTCGTTCATTCAGGATACTATCAGTAGGTTCATGCAAGTTTAAGTGGTAATTACATCGACATCATCCCACCTCCCTGCGTTGATCTTCTGTATCAACTTGCTAGAAATGTAACAGCCCCGCAATCCAACAATTTCAAGCTTTCTCCAGCGGCTCCATGCCGTCTTTTCTAAGGATTCTGCTCCTTCGCCTGCTGGAGCTTGCAGCCATTTATTATAGGAAAGATCCAACAACACGAGCATTGGACATAATTTTGGCAGTCGATGAAGAGGTATTGGAGTGGGAAGGTCGATCAAAGCCAGACGAGTGATAGAAGGGGGTAATGCGAGTAGAATGGTCGTGGGCAAGTGCGTCGACACCAGGATCAGAGAAAGGAGGGGTTCCTCTGTACTTTCTTCAGTTTCCCAGTCTAGACTGCTGGCCGCCGTCTCTGGAGGTCGCTGCGCGGAGTCGGATTCTTCGACGGACATCTTCCGCAAGAAGTATTCTTCAGGCAGTGTCGCCGCCGGACCCATGACGAGAATCTCGCCATCTGCGTTCCCCTGAGAATTGAATAACGCGTCGAGTTTCCAGTTCGGCAGTGGAGAATGTATTGCACAGTAGCGGATGACGTCGCGGCGGAGATGGGCAGGAATATATGGTACCACGGCGTCGCGAAATACCGCCTTGCTTGTGCAGCTTGCCAGAATCATCTGCAGGCAGAGGAGCGCGAGTGACGGCACGCGCAGCGTCTCCGTGAAGTTGCCCAGGTGCGCGGCGGCCAGGCTGAGCGCGCGTGTGTGCCATTCTATGCTCTTGCGATCGCTTTGCTCCAGCGAGGGCCTCCAGCTCTTGGGCGGCGCAGGCCCCGAGTAGGAAACTGGTACACTTGCTATCGGCGGCGGCTCGCCCGTTGCTATCGCCGACTCGTACTCTAGCGTGGTGAATCTTGCTGGTAAAGTGGGGGTGTTGTGGGTGCGAGGAATAGATACGCGAGCCCGAGATTGTCTGACATTCTGTAGATGTCGATATTGTTCGCCGCTGCAGAGGATCTGGAGGTCAGTTGAAATCATGACTAAGGTGAGCCAGTTACAGTATGTTAGATGAGACTGCTCACCGTAAAGTATGAAGCAGGTTATTGACTTCCCGAGACTGTTCTTTGGAGCCACTCATCTACTGCAAATAATTCTTGTAAGAAAAGGGTGAGTGGAAGCTGCTAATTTCGTTCAGACTATAAGACTAAGTACAAGTACATGGTTAAGTAAGATGTGGTCGACATGGGTTTGGAGGAGAATTTGGCTCGTGATCCAAGTCGCTTGCGTTTCGCCTCGTCGTGGGACTTTGGTGGGACTGGTCACTGCGTACTTATGCGCTTCACATATTGTTACCTGAAGGACTGAATATATCAAGAATATATTTCAACCTACGTGAAATATCGAAGATACTGGTCATATGTAGCATAACCGAAATACTGTTTAGATACTAGCGCAGAAGGCTAGGTACTTGACTAATGAATCAGGCCGCATCTGTTGAATTATCTTGCTTCACAGGCCACTTCGTTTACAGTCGGAGGAATAACAGATACTTAGGGAAATCTCACAATCACGATGCTGAACTACAGTAAATTAAGTTTAATGGGCCGGGGCACGTTCTTGCTCTAGGCGCCTCACTTGTTCTTGCAGTTTTCTGACTTGTTCTTCCAAATCTCCGTGTACATCCCTTGAAGTTGATTCCTCTAACTAAAATGGAAATGGATTAGCAGGTTCATGTATCATATAAAAGAGAGATGAAAAATACTAGTGCCGCTAGCTTGTCACATTCCGCCACATAAGTATCTTCAATGGCTTCAACGACTTCCGGACGCACAGAGTGTATCGGAATCATATTGAATTTACCACTGTTAAGGTCATATCGACGAGCCTGAGGGGAAGAATTATAGGACTGCGACGTGTTGTTTTGGTCTTGCTTGTGAATAACGCGAGCGATCATGTCGGCGTACCAGTAGCACTGATGCTTGAAAAGGTTGTACTGGGTTTCTTTGTCGTGTATAACTAAAGCAAGAATTGCCAGGTGGGCTAAAGGTATTGGCGTATTCAATGTGAACTCTTCGAGAAGTCTTTCGGGCAGGATTGTGAGAGGACCAGGAGGCTCCCAGTACGAGACAATATCTTGAGCTTGGCCAATTTTCGAGATAGATGCACTAATGGAACCTATGCGATTGGGTTGGGGTGGTGGCTGAGGGTCTACCAGACCGTATTCTTCCATCGGTGAAACGAACGAACTCGAGTTACCACCCATCGGCATCATAATTTCGCGGCCAGGAGTAACCGGGGCGGAATCAGCGTCAGAGTGCTGCTTTGGCGAAAGCATGGGTGCACCATATTCGTCGGTACTCTGAACGTTGCGTTCAATGCGAACGTATCGTGTGCACCCAGACTGGCACTGCAGGACCGCGACCAAGTATTCATGCTGCGAACGCCTGTTATTTTTGAAGCGCTTGATTCCCACCACTTTGCATTCCCGCGAAGTTTCTGATTCAAGATAGCCCTTGACTGAAATATCCTTCCAGAGTTTGACCGTGATAAAGTCGTCTTTTTCCAGTATTTCAGGTAAAGGGTTGAGCATCGGCTGTTGTGGCATGATTCCCACTCGTGAGATGTAGCGCAACGCAAAGACGAGGTAGGAAGCTACGTTGCGCAACATATTTAAGAACCTTGTTGTCAATCCAATATATAGGGTATAAGCCCGGGTTTCAATGCGTCAGAGAAACACACTAATCAGATAATTTGGTCAGTGAATCCTCGTGTTGCACCTCGAGGGAGCCTGTTGAATTGCCTATTCACACCTTTTCATTACGAACATCAATGGACAACGACGTACTTTCCGCCACTCGGACCCACTGATCTTTGAGATTCAGTATTCAATCACCACGAGAGGTTGGCGTAGAATGCATGGAGTCGACTGCCGTGCGAAGACCCAAGGGTATGCATTGGGTGAGGCCATGGGCTTTATATAGGCTTTGCAAACGAATCCAGTCCCCTAACGGATCCAGGTCCCAAACGTAAGTAACTTGCAGTTCCATCAACGCAATCCAAGCCGCCCACACAAACTTTTGGGGTACTTACCCGGACCTTTTCTCAAATAATGATCAATTTATGTTTGAACTATGTGCTGGCCACACCAGGAGTGCCATCCGATCTTTCGTATTTCACGATTTCTTGACGTCTTTGCATAGGTCGCGTAGTTTTTTCTTAGTGGGTTGGGACTTTGATTCCTAGTCGAGCCCGAAATTATGAAACGCCAAAAAACTGATCTTCTGACTGGGTAAACACCCGCTTCCCCCGCGAACTCTAAAAAGTGCTGCCTCAAGGCCTGCATCAAGCTGTGATAAGGGCTATTAGTACTTCGCCCACTGAGGTCAGATGGACATAGACTTGCTTACCCAGTCTGATTGCGACGTTCAATTTGTCGTCTTGATAGTAAGAGTCGTGAGCAGACACGTGGTGGAACAAGAATGACAAGTGAAAACGCTCAGGACCATAGCTGACCGTACGTATGCAACCACAGTTACATATATTCGACAGATTCGGCGAGAGAAAAAACTGACAGTTTGAGTTAAGTCTGCAAGTTGACCACATTTATCACACGCGGCCAAAACAATTATTCCCATCCAAATCCCAACCAAATCCAGTCGGTGGCACCAAGTCACACCAATGGTGGTACTATTCAATCTACCAGAACCCGCCCCCTTCGCCCACCAAACCAATAAGCTCGCATTCGGAATTTAAAAGCAACGTAACATAGATTCAATAGCCGTGTCCCCTGGAGTGGTGAGCGCAGATAGAATAGGTCTAGCAGATTGACGAAGATTGTATTGAATGACATTAGTGGTATGTTTACTCAAGAGGAAGGAAAGGACTCCTGCGGTATGAAGGAGCCTCGATGATAGGAGGCAAGGTCGCCGCTAACTCAGCGGTTCCTGCCGGGAAAGGCAAATCATCCACGCCCTTTGGCAGAACCTTCTCGTACATGCCTTTGGCTTGATTGTGACTGCTCAGAGCGACCATCTTCTTCTTTGCATCCCGAACAAGTACATGAGCATCATCCACGCCGGGAACTGTGCCCTTCACGAAGATGAGGTTCAGGGAGGTGTCGACACGGACAACGGGCAAGTTTTGGGTGGTAATGCGTTTGTTACCCATGTGTCCTGCCATCTTCTTGCCTGGAAAGACGCGACCAGGATCCTAACATCATTGGTGTCAATACCAGGTGGATAACCAGAAAATGGAGGCCCATACCTGGTGTTGACCTGTGGAGCCCGAAGACCTATGTGAGATGGAAACACCATGACTGGCAGCAAGACCATGGAATCCCCATCGTTTCATTCCTCCTTGGAAGCCTTTCCCGATGCTGAAGCTTCGGGTTGAACGCATATTCCAATTTGCAGAAAACCCGACTCACGAATTTGCTACCACGTCCACAAACTGTCCCGGCACGAAATGAATGGCAGATAGTGTTGTTCCTGTATATTTTTCAAATTTTGAGAAGAATTAAAACAGTGCTCCGAACGTACCGACAGGGACATGAGCGTCTGGTGTAACTGGGAACTCTTTAACTATTCTTTTTGGCGGGACCTTGGCCTTTCGGAAATGTCCAAGCATTTGTCTGGTGGTTGTTTTTGGAGAGCGATCCGAGGCAGCAACCTGGACTGCATGGTACATAGATTTGTCCCTCTTCACAGATTTGATATTGGCTGTTACTTGGCAATTTTCGAGCTAAGGCATATGCTAAATAACGAACGAGCAGACATGTGTGACCAGTGCTTACTTGCAAGATAGTGACGGGTACTCTGACTCCTTGATCGTTCCAAATAGCAGTCATCCCGCGTTTACGCGCAATAAGGCCGGTGCGGATTGAGTCGGGCGTCCATTTCAGTGTCTTGTCTGCGGGTGTGGCAGCGGGAGACTTCGACTGCACTGGCACTGCAGTAGGTGCGCTATCCGCAACGGAGGCATGAACCTGTCTGAGTTGCAGAAGGTTCAATGAATGGCGTGAGCACGCCGCACGAAGTGCAAGCATGAGCAGCTAACGTAAAAAATATCGGAGCAGTCGCGTTGGAAGTGCAAGCGGTGAACTGGTCACGGAAGTCGGACTTCTAATTCTAATTTAGGTGCGCGTCGAATGGTTTCGCTTGTCGCGTTCTTCTCTTTCCTCAATATTTCTTGCACCCTTTCAACTGCTTCAATGGAATGGCTTTCTGGCCTAGAGATCAAAGAAAAATTTCCTCGTCCTCAGCGGATGCTGTTAAAAAGCAGACTCGGAATTACCCCAACATAGAGCAAGGATTAATCGGAGCCGCGACACTATCTGAGGATCGAAGTAAACGTTTGCGCTGGATTTTCGCCTCTCAGACTCCCAACAACGTTCCCAGTACGTACATTAAAGCAATATAAAGGCCTTTTCAAATAGTCAGACCATGCAGAATCCTCTCAGGCGCGACTTAAATTCGGGAAAGAAGTCCAAATCCGGGCCCCAACGCATTTTCCACCTTCAGGCAGTCCACGAACGAGCGCAAGGCAACGTGCAGAGCAAGGGGTAAAAACCACTGTTTCCTCCTTCCGTCTAGTCTCTTACGCATTTTATAGGCAAATTTTCTAAGGACCTACATTCCAGACGTTGAGATACCGGAAGAGCTCATTCGACAACAGCTGATTGAGGATACGACTCGCTCACGCGAGCTTCGAATTTTTGACCCCTACTTGGGAAATCTCATAGATGTGTTTGAACCTGAAATCAAGGACGACACAATATTTGCTACTTTCGCCGCAGGAGAGACGAATCAGGAACTGAGTGAGCCTCTCACATCGACCTGTTCAGTACCAAGGCTCATGAAACTCAGGGTTCAAGAAGATCTACTGCTTGAACCCTTCCCAGTCTTCTCAGCCGTCCGATAATATCATGCATACTTTCTCGACCCCAATTCAACAAATCGTATCCTCTAAGCCGCCCAATAATTCTGGGCAATGCAAGTCCAACCGTTCATTCCATAGAGGCACTCGCTGATGCTAAATCTTATCAGATACAAATGTTGCTGTTCGCACGTATGGTTCAACGAAGGTTCTCCGAGTCGATTGTCGGAGTAGTATTGTTCGACCTACCGTCAAAGAAAGCGCTACGTTCACCCGTAAATCCATGAATAATGAGACGGTCGTCGATATGAAGTATTCGTTGGATGGGTCAGATCTTATGCTTATAGGTGATTTAGGGTCCTCCTTTACTTACGATATTCCGTCAGATAAGCAATACAAGTAAGTGTAAACCTTTACGCGGAGGACCTGGTCCATGTTCATAATTTTGTGTTGTAGGCTTTCATTTTCGCCTGATAATGACTCTGCTGCTGCTGCATTTGACCCGAGCAATTTTTGGCGTCTATCACTTGGAACTACACCTTCAGACATCTTCATCTTGTCGACTAAAAAGCTGTTTTGTTTGGATAAACGGGTATGTTGTTGTCGAATACGAATCTTGATTGATGCTGAACGCCATAGTAGACTGACTCTTGTCCGACCTTATTCTCCCTGGGCAAAGGAAAACACGTATTCACCTCGATAGAAGATTGTTACACCAACAACACTCTTTCTCTCTGCTCCACAGATCAAGTAATCTGGTTGGATGTACGATTCCCTCGCTCCCCACTGTTGACATACAGTCACGGAAGAGAGTACGATCGATATCTAACGACTCGTACAATCCATGCTTCTGCTTCTGCTCGTAAGTATCTCGCACGGCAAATTTTTCATTTTGACCTAATATTTCCCAGAAACAACTGTTTTGACCTCACGAAATAATAGCATGGTCACGATCTACGATTCATCTCGATCGTCAAGTGGACTTGTCAGCATGAGCACTGTGCCATATTACTTATCTTCGAGTCGTGGCATGTACCAACCCCATGTCGGACAACAGCTCATCGAAAAGGGCAACTTCACGGCTTTATTATTGCTATCCGAAGGTGCAGGGATAACCTATAATGAGCTCGTTTTTGCAAACCCACAGGATGAACTTGAATATCCGGTACAGAAGGTGGATGTTGCAATGTCGGCGTCCTCGACAAATGTGGGTGTCCCCGCGGACATAAGTCTGCTCGGCCGCCAGGAATTTAGTCAAGTTGATCTTCAAGCGGCGTATGAAGGTATGAGCTCGTCTACCGTTCGGCATCTGAGCGATGCTTATATTTATGACCCGCAGACATGTTCTGCAAACACTTCGAAGGAGTCACACAGGCCGAAGAAAACGCAGCAGGTTCAACCTCACATTTGGAGCAACACTTTCCGCCCTATTTGCCTACAAAACCCACTGAACATATATTTACAACGTGAGTGTTGGCCGATGCCGTCAATAGTGATCTAATGGATTAATTATCAGGCGTGATGTTGCAATACTTGAAGACAGTGGTGTGGGTGGTTCAGGTGGGAATAACTTTCTGACTGACATCC
Organism: Hypholoma fasciculare; assembly: GCA_016801325.1. Taxonomy (NCBI): domain Eukaryota; kingdom Fungi; phylum Basidiomycota; class Agaricomycetes; order Agaricales; family Strophariaceae; genus Hypholoma; species Hypholoma fasciculare. The sequence goes on from JAEKIV010000303.1 coordinate 23,844, forward strand.
CGGCAAACTTGGAAAGAGACTATCGAGCATTGAAAGATGGGAAGCTTTCTCCCCAATTGATGAAAGCTCCTAAACATCTGTCGTTATTACTGGTTCTTCGAAAATTTGATCGTCACCTCTCAAGTGACCCAGCCGAAATGGAGTCGTATTTGCAAAAATTCAATCTCTCTGACGGCGACGAGACCTCAAATAAAGTCCGTCAATACGAGGAGGATGCTCTCCGGCAATTGATCCTGGATCTTGCTTTGTCGTTCGACATCTTTTCTCAAGAATCACCGCTTAAACCCGGGGAACTCGATCACGCGCTTGAGGTCATGACGGAAGCGTTGTCATTGGGGGACGAACCTCCACCTGTTGAATTCGGCTTCCTAAAACCGTTCGACAAAACTGCCTCTGTGGACGATGATAACAGCGATTCCCCGCGGGGCCTGGACATGCCAATCGGAGTGCGATTGCTATTACAGGGATGGGACACATCTGACCCAGAGGCTTTCGAGTATCATGATACTTACAATGCCGCAAACGACGCCGTACCAATCAAAATCAAGAAGTCGCAATCCCAGAGCCAATCGCAGGTTCCTGTCATGAATAGCCAGCGTCCGCCAGTAGTCCTAGCATCAAATGTCGTTGGTCATTCTCAGCCGGAGTTGCTTCGAAAGATGGTGCCCAAGGCTCAAATTCATTCTCAAATACCCTTCGCGCCTCTGTTTCAGCGTCCTGGTTCGGTCGTCCAATCCCAGGTAAATGAACCACAGGAGTACATGACTAGTACCCAGATTTTGCCGGGGCCGTACGGCGGACGCCCCCCCAGTGTCAAGAAGAAGCCCGTGAAGAAACGATTGGGAGGTTTCTGACTATTTTAGTGTATAACGTACCATCTTGTCAAAACACATGTACAGCATGAACTACTTTTAATGATTATCGGGGGAGGCTTTCCAAGCTTTCTCAAGTCCGAGAGCAATCAATCGGTCAAGTGATATTCGCGTGATGCTGCTGCTTCTTTGCAGGTCGTGCCTCACCTTTCGCGGACTCTGGCCAGGCTTCACTCAAGTGCAGGTTCTAGACGAATACTTGTAATCTGCACGCTTTTTCCATCAAGTCTGCAAGAAATACGAGTTCGTCGTGCAAGAGCACGAAGCTGGACTTTGGGCCAGCCCAACAACTTGCTCTATGGATGGAAAAAGGTATGTAGCTCCGACGTCGACTCGGAGTAGACTTTAACATCGCTCCAAAGGACGTCTAATCCTGTTTACGATGCCGACAAATACCATGACTTCCTGCGAAGTGGGTATCCTCACTGTTTTGCTATGTGAACCGCCTCATGGTATCTTTGCAGACAACAAGGCGGTCGTCTGCGCGCTCTCCGCTAGCTATGTGTCGACATTCGCTGGATATCCAGTGAGTCTTCGACTGTCTTTTTTCTGTCTGGACTATGCGATGTTTATTTTATTTTAGTTGGACTCCATCAAGTCAAGGCTGCAGACGACAAAAACGCGCATAACAATTCCAAAACTTGCGATGCTCGTCTACCGGGAAGAAGGAATCATGGGATTCTATCGGGGATTGTGGATACCTCTAATGACGATATCCTTTGTCCGTGCGTGCGGGGGCCTACCCTTCTGCATTTACGGCCTTACCTTTCTGCAGGGGCAGCAAGCTTCACCATCTACTCGCGCACGAAGGAGAACTTCCGCGAAAATAACATCCTCTGTCGGGATAGCATAATCGACGTCTCTCTCACGGGTGGCGTCAGTGGAGCTATGTCAGGCGCTCTTATATCGTTTGGGAGTGCCCGTATGTCGCCTCATATTTCACCGCCGACCCACTATTAACCAACTATATTATCAGCGTTCGAGCTAGTTAAAGTATGATTGGATCTACGTTTCCTGTATTCCATTAGTTAATTTGAAGTGCAGGTACGACGGCAACTGGAATACACCATCGCTGCAAGCAAGGGCGTGTCTATGGTCAAGCCGCCCGGCACTGTCGAGGCAGTCAAGGACATCTACCGCGTGAACGGACTCAAGGGCCTGTACACAGGGTTCCCGCTCCATTTTGGTACGCAGACACAAGCTGTATATTTAGCGCCGTGCCGCGGCTAAACATAGCCTTGACTGCTAGTGCGCGATACGGCTGGGACCGCACTGTACTTCCTCGAGTATGACGGGATGCGCCATCTCCTGGGAAGGCAGCGATCTGGGGAGCAGGGTGCAACGCCGTCGTGGCTGCCGATACACGCGCAGCTAGTCCCTTTCGTGTGTGGTTCATTGTCTGGGGTACGTACATTCACGTCTTCGAATTTTGTCATCGTGGACTCACCGCTCCCTCGTAGGTAACTTCGTGGGCTTTGATATACCCTCTTGATGTGTAAGCCAAAGCACTTCTTGCGGATTCTTGTTTTAGCTGACGACACCACTGGGCCATAGCGTAAAAACTAAAGTGCAGCAGCGTGCACTTGCCGGAGAACGGTATCGCACTCCTTGGGAAACCCTGTACCGTCTTGTCAGAGGTATATTTTGACTTGAAACACCTCGGATCTAAATGCTGACTCCACTATACGTCAGGTCCTGACCCTAATTCACCTAAGCCAATACTAGCGGGCATAACACGAATATACCGAGGGCTGGGTGTGAGCGCGCTGCGAAGTATCACAACGCACGGCCTGCTCTGGACCCTCTTTGACATGACTGCTCACTACATCGACAACCTACCTCCCTCCTCTTGAGCGGAAGTTCCATATATTTAATCTGTGCCATCTACGGTGTCCCACATAAATGTTATTCATTCATTCTTCGTAAACTAGATCAAATTATAGTCAACATATATATTGCAGTAAAAAAAGTCGGTAGTCGACACTATACGATGATATGGAATGCGTTGAAATGGGGGGGTTGCGTAGGCTGAAATAATGATGGTATAAAATAGAAGTTGAGTATGTACAAGGCATTCAAGATTGAAATTCCTTCCGATCCTAACGCCAACCAAAAAGCAAGAAAGAATGATACTGAAAAGACGTTAGATGCAGCATATACAATTTTTGGGAGTAGATAAAAACGGAAATGTCCACAGCGGTATATGCAGACTCATTGCGATTCGTCCGCCTCCGTCCAGGTGGGCAAAGGGAGATACCGCGACGCGATGAGACAGTCTTTGACCCAGGCCCAGTGCACAACAGTGCAGTCCGCGAACTGTGCGCTGTACTGCGCCGGCTCTCTGATGACCAAGTAGTCGTAATTAGAGAGCCCCTGCGACGCGTGGCGCGGCTCAGTGACAGCCTCGACGACCTCAGCGCCCATCGCCAGAATAATCCTCGGGACCGAGTTGGACGCCTCCGGAGTCTTGTCGTCGTTCCCTGCCCTCTGCAGCGCGAAGTTAGTGAACGGAGGGGTCTGTGATGAGTAAGACAACAGACTTACCCGCTTGCCTTTGGGGTGGCATACCATGTCCTGTCCAACGCACAAGATCGACTTGCCGGCGAACAGCTTGCACGCTACACGGTTGTTCATGATGTCCGTCACATGGTAGATACTATTTCCCCAGTCAAAATCGATCTGCTGGGACGCACGAGCCCCCAGAGCAGTGGAATATCCCTGGGGCAGCAGATACCCGGCCCACTCGCGCTCTTTGCCCTGGATTATACGTCAGATAGGCTGGGAACTTTAATAACAAAACCAACTCACGTATTCCACGGACTCCTCCAGCCAGGTCGTCGACAAGCACGGGATCCCAAGCGCGAGAGCGATCAGGAACTTGGGCTTCTGATTCGCGTCGTCGGCGAGGAGGAACAGGCGGCTGATCTCCGCGCTGCCAATCCACTTCGCATCCGCCTTGCGGATCGTCCACCGGTTGCCCTGCGCCGCGTGCTTCCCGTCCATCTTGATGATCGTGTCGAGGTCGTCGATCACGAACCCGCCGCTGTTCTTCACCGCATTCATCAGCGACTCCTTCTCCTTCTCCCACTTCTCCTTCACCCCCGCAGCGAGCGTCACGATGAGCGCCGTGCGCGAGAGCACCTTCTTGCGGTGCCCGCGAACGGACGGCACGCTCACCATTGACATCTTCGACGGCGACGGGCTGACCTGCTTCTTCACGGGCTTCACCGTCGTTAGCACCGTCTCAGGCGTCATGCGCCGTTCGTTCCACGAAAACATAACGGTCTTGTGAGCGATGCTAAGCTCCGAGATCTGCTTCGCCTCTGTTCGATCGTCGACAAAGATTTCTACTGTGCCGTCTTTCAAGCCATCGACATTTGTGACCTCGGACGGGCGATTGCGATCGTCGTGGAGCACGTCGTCGCCCACGAGCAACTCGCACACGCGCATATCGTCGATCGTGACCCAGCTCTCAGTCCCATCGTCGAACTTGATATTATACCGTTGCTGGTTGTCCGTCGAATGCACGGTGCCGGGGTAGTAGTGCCCGTCCTGTATCCAGAGCGCAAAGATGCGGCTGCCCTTGGAGCCACCGCTGCGCGTGGCAGTCGACGGCGCGGGCTTCATGGCCGCGCGCGTGCCGGGCGTTGCAACGGGGCGTTTGGCACGCTTCGTACCGCCTCGCGTGCCCTTGGCGGGGGCGCCCACTTTATCGAGCGATGCCCGCTTGCGCTTTCTGGAGGGTCCAGCATCCGCATCTTGATAATCCTCCTCAGCGGGCTCGGTGCCTTCTTCATTCTCGTGCTCGCTGGGAATCACTGCGTCCTCCTCTTCTTCATCTTCCTCCTGTATAGCGGACCGCGGAGCGTTCGACGTTGATCGCGAGCTCTGCTTTGACTGTGGGCCTTTCTGTGTGGCTTTCTTCTTCGGCTCGGCGACTGCAGCGGGTCGGTTGCGTGTATTGCGCGTGTTTCTGGCATGATCCTGTTCCGGCACTGACGACGGTACTACACCATTCTCCCATGAGTGACCAGTCATAGCCGGGACAAGTACGGGCTTTTGCATTAATTTTTCCGAAGGATTGGCTTTGGACTTGGGCGCCACCTAATGGCATATTCTGTCAGCTGCGAATGTAAAACAAACGTATGAGATTTACCGCTGGAGCACTGGGAGGCGGCGGTGCGACCTCCTTGCCTTTTCCTGCTTTGGCGTTCTTCTTTGCAGGTGGACGGCCCCGTTTCTTCGGCGCAGCAGCCACTACCGCCAGCGGTATTTCTTCCTCCTCTTCATCCTCTTCCGCGTCAGCCAAGCGCTTTGGATCCTCATCGGGAGCGCTCATCTCTGAGTCCTCGTTGGCCACCTTCGCCTTTCCTTTCCCCGCCGTACCCTCAGCTGGATGAACTTGAGCGGTCTTCTGCGGTGCCGCAACGGGTTTTTTGGGGCCGGCCTTCTTCGGACTGGACTGAATGCCACGCCGCGCAGGCTCCGAATCCGGAACAACGTCCATAGCGTCTACAGGAATCGCTGACGGCAAGCTGGGGGCGCTCGGCGCAGTGGTCGCGGTCAGCGACTTTGGCGGCGGGAATTCACGCCTACAAAGGGAAATATGATAAATACACGTGTAGAACCGCAAATATATGTACATGCACTTACCGCGGTGGAGGTACGTCGAATGACGGCTGCGTCTCCTGCAGCTCCGAGGGCGGGATAGACGGTGTCGGTGCGGGCTGTGCGTATGGCATCGAGTTCTGTGCGTTTCCGTACTGCCTGTAACGCCACTGGTTCTGGGCTGGGACCATGTCGATCAGCGAGCGCGGGCGCGACGCGCCCGTCGGGGCTGTCGAACGCAGCACGGATTGCGCGATGCTGAACGGCGTCGCGCCCTCGTCGATGTCCGGTTCGGGCGCGCGCGAATCATCAACCTGTGTCGATGGCTGCGTCTCTACCAGCGCGTGCGAGGGTTGTGTTTGCGGGTCGTCATGCGCAGATGACTGAGTTGCAAGGAGGTCCGGATGGATTTGCACGGGCGAAGCGCTGCGCTGCGGGCCGCGAGGGTCGGCGTGCGCGTACGCCGCGTGCCTGCCGCGTTCGAGGTTCGCGCTCTCGAACGCGCTCTCGGTCTCCGGGACATCCGGGAACAGGCGTTGGAACGCACTTTTGCGCACGGGTTCGGCAGGCTCGACCGGCGGCGACTGCGATTGAGACTCGGACTGCGTCGACTGTGACGGGGTTGCTTCGACCAGGACCCGTCCGCGCGGCGGACTCGGGGGTGGCGCGCGACCTTGCTGGCGGGTGTTGCGATGATACATAGAGTCTAGAGACGTGCCACCACTGGTGTCAGAGTCGCGTAGTGGAGAGGAGCCCTTTGCAAGCTCAGAGAGAGGAAGTGCGAACTGCTCAGCAGCCGCGATAAATCGGCCCTCGTTGCCTACAGGATCGTACGCAAACGAATCCTGCGACGACGTGCGGACGGGGGGACGTGGTGGTTGCTTGTACCGAGAAACTGGGGGTGGCGTGGGCTTATAAGGACTTCGCGTCGCGAGCTTGGCTGTGCTTGCACCCGCGCCACCCCTTTGGCGCGGGGACTGAAAGGTAACGTTTGTTGCTTTTTTGCTTGTGCCCTGCACAACAATGAACGCGTCACTATGCACAATATAAAGCGCGCTTACCTTCTCCGTGCTTGGTGCAACAGGGGCGCGGCGCTCCACAGGCTGGGGTTTTGCAGGCGGATTGCGCGAGGACGAGGGACCAGGCGAAGCTGGACGCGAGGGCGGAGACTCCTTGCTCGTCTTCACGGCACCAATGTTTTCCTTCTGTGATCCCTCCTGAGGCTCATCTTCCTCGTCGTAATGCTGTGACTGCGTCTGCGTCGACGCGAGGCCGTGAAAATGGTACAGTGGGATGGAGTGCGAGGTGCGCGACGAGGGTAGAGAATCAGCGGAGATATCGGTCGGCTGTTGGTTCTGGGGTCGCCGCCGAAGGTTGTGGGTGCTGCCTGATTTGCTGGGACTCGTCTGGGGTTCTAGTAGGTCCTGAATCATTTGGGTCGCCTGCGAGCTGTCCGGATCACTGAAGAGCAGGATCAGCGGTCAGCATGAAGGTTAGATGAAAAAAGTCACGTACTCCTGATCGAACGCGTTCATTTCGTGTTGGGGAGGAGAAGAAGGATGTTTGGGGCGATAGAAATGTTCAAAAATGCGGTTGGTGGCGCAAAAAAAGTGGTTGGAGTTTCAGCACGGCGAACTGGCGGTTAACTTGGGGCAAGGTACGTAAACTGAGTGCCAAATGGATTTGCAGACCCGAAAACTCTATTTAACGAGCCGACAGCGTCCGAATTCCCGCCCCTGCCCTGAACAAGAATGTAGAAGGAGATAGAATGTGGATGTGGCACGTCGGAGGAAAGATGGAAAAGCCGCCTCAGCAGTCACTGCAAGTTCAGCTAGCAGAACACATGCTCGAATTGGAAAGAGGGAACGGTCACGTGGCGGCCACCGCAGATCGCAGATAAAGTTAAAAGCGCCCGTTGCCGGATCAACTTCACCTCCTCGCTCGTACCACTTGCAGACTATTTCATAGTCGGTCCATTCCTTAGGCCTCCCGATATACATCCCGCCATACATAATACTGCGCTGGCCGCCCGGCTATCTTAGTCTTGTTATCATAAATCGGACATGGCTCCAGCAGCGCGCAGACGGTGGGCGAGTCGCCGCCCTCGCCTCCTGAAGAAACGCGGAAAAAAACAATTAAACAAGCAACACACAAAGCCTAAAGTCCCCCACAAGCCACGCCTCGTTCGTCGGTATAAGCGCCGAAAAACAGACGAGAACGCGCGAGCGCGCCCTGCTGCGCTCAAACACCCGGGCCCTACCGGCAGTACAAAGGGCTTACCCGCAAAGGTTGCTGGTGCTGAAGGGCACAATGACGTCGTCGCAGACCACAAGACTGCGATGACAGCTGTGCCGAATCCAACGCCAGAGACGGGTATCACCCCCCCTGCGAATACGGTGAGTAATACTGTTGGCGCGGGCTCGCCGCTGCTTGGGACTGGCACGTTCAACAGTGCAACCTCTGGGCTGAGCATCATCAATCCAACCTTGGCTGCGCCTATCACCAGCACCAATGTCATTCAGATCCTACACACCGCAACTCCGCTGTCCTCGTTCTCTGCTCTGCCGCCGCTTCAGTCATTAGCGCCCACCTCTCTGGCGAGCCTTGGCGTGCGCCCTGCTGCGATCCCGACGACGAGCCACCCTACGGAGTCTCCTACTTCGACATCTAGCTCTGTGGACTCTACACCGCGTCAGCTCTCTGTGGCTCTAGTCATCTTGGTCTCTGTCGGCAGTGCGCTCTTTCTCCTGGGCTTCTGTATCGTTGTAAAGATGTGTGCTCGGCCTCGTAAGCGTCCTCGCCCAACACCTTCGCTCCCCGTCATGAAAGGCGGGGACTCCGACGAGGACTTCTATGAGACTAAGGAATCGCCCATGTTTGGCGGCGAGGAACGGATGTCTGCTGCTATGGCTGCCAACGGGCCTAATTGGAACTGGGTTCAATACCCGCATACAAAGCTCTCTGGACCGACAGTGCCTCATGTACAGTATGCCTATCAGCCTCAGGACCAAGGTCAACAGAACCAGATGTATCCTGCGGAGCCGGTGTACGCAGATCTGCGATTTAATCTGGCTGCTGCAGGACAGCCCTTGCCGCCTGCCAACATGCAACAGACATCTGATAATCCTTCTGGTCGATTTGTGCCTCAGAATGCTGCGGCGAAGCGTATATCGCGACAATCTCTCTCGTTCTACGCACAAACTAATGCGGATTCACCTCTGCACGATATCCCCGAAGACACGGCGTTTACAGGCGACGTGCTCAAACGGTCGCGGGCCAGCAGGCGACTCAGTCAGCCCGTCTTCGAGGATCGCAAACACCGGAATTCGACGATGTCTTTCGCAGGACTCGCCTACGACGGGGACGACGCGATGTCGCCTCCTCCGACGGACTTTAATCATGTTATCCAAGACACGCCGGTTCTGAACAGCGATTCCGCTGGCCGCACGCGGGTGAAGTCAGGTTACTTCGCCACAGGAATGTACCCGCGCATGTCCACACTGCCCAATGCTTCCTACTCAATTGCAACAGCGACGCGCATCAACGTGGGGCAGCGCAACTCCTTCTCAAAAGACAAGTTTGCGCAGCATATGGGCAGCGCGAAGCGCGCGAGGGACACACAGGCGCTGACGTATGCGCTCGGGCTCGCCTCGCCGCGTCCTGAATACGCGGGCCTGTCTTCTCCGCAGCCCACGCTGTATCCAGACGATTCTGTGAGCGTCGCGGACGGGCGGCGGCTGAAGAAGAGCGCGAGCCAGCGCAGGGGCACCGAGGCTGTGCCCGATGTGCCGGTCATCGTCCCTACGAACACCGCTGGTGGCAGTTCTGACACGCTGATGGGGATGAACTTTGGAGTGAGCCAGATGTCTCTCTCGGGCTTGGCACTTGGCCCCGTTTCAGAGGGCGAGGAAGAGCAGGAGGCAGAGCCTTCGGTGCTGAGCTCGAGCTCGAGCCGCAGTGTTCAAGGCTCGAGGGGTATAGTTGACAAGGCGCCGCGCGTGCCGTCGCCACCGCCGCTCCCATCTCTAGCACAGATGGGGCTGGCTAGAAATAATCCAGAGGCATATGACAACTATCGCAGCCCCACATACAGTCTTTACGGTCTGTATCAAACGGCCGATCGAAAAAGCTACGTAGGGCGCTAAGATACGAGGTTACGCGCAAGTAGAAAAATGATAGTTTGTGGCAATGCACATGATTGATCGGAGGTAGTAAAGGTGTGACTGCGGAGAAATCCCTACATACATAGGGTTGCTGCGCGACCAACATTTTTCCGCGGCTCCTCAATGTCCACCGTCCATCTCAGTCTTAGTCGCAAGGCCGACGTCAATGACATCGAGCTCGCCCTTCCCCCGCCCGCCTCCAACGCCGTCCCCGTCCCCTCGCTATGGGGCATCCCCCTGAAATATCTCTCGTGAGTAGTGCCAGCGCACACATACACACACGTTTACCTTCCCATGTGTAGACTGGTGACGCTGGCCGTCCAGAATTCCGCACTGACGATTATTATGCACTATTCCCGCGTGTCGACCCCAGCGTCGCGCGAGTACTCGGCAGCCACCGCTGTCCTCATGAACGAGATCCTCAAGGGCACCATATCGCTCATCATCGCCTTTGCGCGCGTCGACTCCCAGGCGGACTCCACCCAGCGACCTGCGGCTCCGCAGCATCTTTCCGCACGCGTGCGCAAGCTCTCGCGAGAAGTGTTTAGCCCGGACTGCTGGAAGCTTTCCATACCCGCCATCCTATACGGTGAGCACCCCGCTGTGGCCCATAACGCCTGTCGCTTATTTTCGGCGCGCGGGCAAAAGTCATCCAAAATAACCTGCAGTATGTCGCCGCGTCAAATCTCGACGCGGCGACGTTCCAGGTGACATACCAGATGAAAATCCTCACGACCGCCGCGTTTTCCGTGCTCCTGCTGCGAAAGAAGCTCGCGTCGCGGCAGTGGCTCGCGCTGCTGTTGCTTGCCGTCGGCGTCGGCGTCGTCCAAATCCAGTCGGGCAGCGCGACACACGGCACAACGGCGGCGGTGACGGCCCTTGCACACGCGATGCACCCGCTGAAGGGCTTCCTCGCAGTCACCGCAGCGTGCTTCACGTCCGGCCTCGCGGGCGTCTACTTCGAGATGGTGCTCAAGAACTCGCCGGCGGACCTCTGGGTGCGCAACGTGCAGCTCTCGCTCTTCTCGCTCCTCCCGGCGCTCGCGCCGATCCTGTTCGCGCAGCACGCGGCGGGAGGCAGTGGCGCGCCATTCGCGGGACTCTTTGCGCACTTTGGTGCGTGGGCGTGGGCCACCGTGTGGGTGCAGGTCCTGGGCGGGCTTGTCACCGCGCTTGTGATCAAGTACTCGGACAATATCCTCAAAGGCTTCGCGACGAGCCTCAGCATCGTGCTTTCATTCCTCGCGAGTGTCGCACTCTTCGATTTCCGCATGACCGCAACGTTTATTCTTGGCTCTGCAATCGTCCTCCTCGCAACATGGCTGTACAACCAGCACCCTGTGCGAATCAGCTTTGCGAAGGAGGGCCGCAACGAAAAAGCACGCGACCCGGACTCACCGCGGTCGCCCGTGCCACCCCCACAGTACATCGCCTCGCTATCGGCCTCTTCTGTGTCATTGGCCTCGTCACTGAGTGTCTCCACGCTATCCGAACCCGAGACCAGGACCTTTTCACGATAACATACCCAAAGACATTATTTACTCCACTTACTTAATCGGACACAAACATAGATCGGAAGATTACAGTTAGTACATTAATAAATACAATTCACTTGAAACGCGACTCCAAACTTCGCTTGATTGCTACAGGCAGATAGGTTATCAGACGAACATGACGAGATAGCTAAAGATAATACCTTCACAGGTGTCCTTGGCATCTCCAAAGAGCATCTTCGTGCCGGGCATGTAGAACATGGGGTTGGGCACGTCAGCTGAGAACGGCGCGCGACGGTCAGCATCGCCCGCAAGAGCCAAAAATATGCGGCGCCACGTACCGTATCCACTCGCGAGCCCGCGCTTCATTACGATGACCTGCTTGCTCTTCCATGCGTGCAGCACAGGCATGCCCTGTTCCAGTCCCTAGTCAGTCATCGCACTGGACGCACTATGCCCAGAGGGAGCTTACCGCGATAGCTGAGCCTGGCTCGAGAGCGATAGGGTTCACGGTATCGTTCGCGCCGATGACCAGCGTGACGTCCGTGTCCTTGAAGTCGTCATTGATCTCATCCATTTCGAGTACGACTAAGTGCGTATGCCGTGTAAGCAATGCAACCCATAGAATGTGCAGAGCAATCGCTTACTGTCATATGGTACAGATGCTTCTGCTAACAGAACATTGCACTGCCCTGGCATGCGCCCAGCGACGGGGTGAATGGCGAACTAGACGGACAGAAGATGTGCTCAGATGACAGAGTTTACGGGTCGCCCTGGTCATACTCACTCGGACATTAATGTCCTTTGCCCGGAGCATTGCAGTTATCTCCGATATTGCGTACTGCGCCTTCGCCACAGCCATGCCGTAGCCTACGACCTGCGATCATGAGGATGGTCAGCGGTGCAAACGACAAAGGTCGTATCTGTGTACCAAGATGACGTTTTCCGCATTTACTAATGCTTCAGCTGTATCATCTACTGTTGTTTTAGTTATCGTCCCTTCGATCTTGTGGGCTTCTGCGTTGACCGGCGCGCTTATACCACCAAACAAAACATTCGTCAAAGACCGATTCATTGCAATACACTGATAAAGGATGTCAGTTCTTGGCCTGAGTCAATTCCGAGCTGAAACGAACCATAATGTATGAGAGAATCGAGCCGCTAACACCGATTAGAGAACCAACAGATACCAATAAAGGGTTGTCAAGCATGAAGCCTGACATTCAATAAGTATACGTCCCACATAGACCAGTGTAACGGCAGACCTTCAGCAACCAGAGCAAATCCTCTATTTAGAAGGTCAGCATTATATCGTGCGTCCAAAAGCATACGCACGAATATGCATTGAGAACAGTAATCACAACCGCTGAAAAATAATTACGTGTGAGTAGTTGAACGTCACCGCAGTTGAGGAAAGGGGCAACGCACGCATATCAGCACCCCCAATAGCGGCAGTTGTCGTGTAACCCTTTAGGAAACTGAGAACAGCGCTAGTACCGAGGAACGAAGCGGCAATGAGAGGCGTGGGGGTTGCCATGGTCAAAAAGCCCGCCATAGTTGCAGCATTGGCACCCAAAAGCGACACATTGACAAGATGTTTTCCAGGAAGGACAAGCGCCTTGCTGGACATTTTGGCGGCGAGCTTGAGGAACGCAACGATTGAACCAGTGAAGGTGATACCGCCAATGACGACGCCGAGATAGGCCGTTACCATGTGCAGGCTCGAGAGATGCGAGACATCTTGCAGCACGCTTCCAATACTGGTCAGTACCGCGGAGAGACCGACAATAGAGTGGAGAAGAGCAACGGTCTGAGGGAGCTCTGTGGCAGTTACACGCCGACCAACGACAGTACCGATTAAGCCACCGATTGCTGCAACACCACCGAATTGCGCAACTACTTCAATCGGGAAACCAACTGCAGCCAAAGAAGCAAGGACACCAGACCCAACACCGAGGATACCAAGCGCGTTTCCTTGTCTAGCAGTCAACTGAGAACTCAAGCCAGAGAGAGAGCCTGGCTACTATCAGACTTGTATACGAATAAAGGATAAGGGGAATCACCTATACACAGGATACTCGAGGTCAAGTATCCGGCTTGTACAAGGCCTGCCATTCCGGTGCTAGCAGAAGCCAAAAAGCCTCCGGTAAAAACAACAGCAGGAATGCCGTAGAGCCAAGAATATTCCGGAGGATCGGTGGGACCTGTACGACAGACATAAGATAAGTACGAGCCATAAAATATACCGACATACGCTTGAACATATCCAACATGCGCTTTGTAAGAATGAATCCCCCTGCAACATTAACACTAGCGAGTAGAACGGCAAGTGCTCCCAGAGCTTGAGGGACAGTTCCTGGAAGATATCCACCTCCCATAACAAACATACCAGCTACGCCGACCTAGATATTCTTGTCAGCTAGATTGACATAAGCGCGGAAGATTCATCTCACCAAACCAGAGATGGCATTGGTCACTGACATGAGAGGAGAGTGCAACGCCGGAGCGACGCCCCAAACGACTCTGAAATTTTTATAAGTAAAAAAAACTCGCTATATGCGTGAGATTGCGAACCTGTAACCAACTAAACCTGCGAGACCAAATGTGAAGAAGCTATCCATAAATGCGGTCCCAGTGGCCTTTCCAAGTGCAACAGCACTACCCATTCCAGCAGTCACGAGAGCGACCTCGCGCGAGGCTTTTTGCCAAGGTGTGATGGCTTTGACGGCCTCTTCGATTTTCACCGGCGCTGGTGGTGCTGGAGGAGGCATAGCGCGAGGAACAGGAGGCAAAATGGTACCGTTTTGAACGATGAGAGAACCGCGAACAACTTCATCCTTAAGATCGACAGAATATTTGCCGTCGCCCCCAATGGACAACAAGAATTTAGTTATGTTGTTGGAGTAGAGTGTTGATGATTGGGTAGGCAGCCTGGAAGGTAAATCCGTGTAGCCTACATTATTATCAATTTTGTAGAAAAGAGCCAGGATGGGTAATAAGCACCAATGACTGTGACGCCTGACTGGACATTGATGGTCCCAGGACGTGTAGCTTCGCAATTTCCTCCAGCTTCTGCTGCCAAGTCGACAACCACGGACCCTTGTTTCATTGCTGCCAACATCTCATTAGTAATGAGTTTAGGCGCCGGTTGACCAGGAATCAGTGCCTAAGAACGATTCATTTAGGTTAAGTTCAGAAGCAAAGACGGTAATCGTACGGTGGTAATGATGATGTCGACTTCTTTGCATTGTTGAAGGAAGAGAGCCATTTCTGCTGCGATGAATTCCTTAGACATGACTTTTGCATAGCCTCCGCCGCCTCCACCCTCTTCTTGGATGTCTACCTCAATAAATTCTGCGCCTAATGATTGTACCTGCTCTCTTGCAGCTGACCGGGTATCGAATCCTCTAACAATTGCTCCTAGTCTTCTAGCCTATGCAGACATCAGTATTAACATGTCTGCTCATAACAAATGGAAGGCACATACCGTTGCAATCGCGCTCAGTCCTGCTACACCAGCGCCAATCACCAGTACCTTGCAAGGAGGGATCTAGTGCATCTACTAAATACCAGGCACTTCTGAAACCTAAGACGGCACTTACTTTTCTAGAAGATGGTAAACGCGTTAAAATTCAACAAATTCGCTTATGAGTGATGGAAAGGACATACCCAGCCGCTGTAACCTGGCCAGTCAGGAATCTACCAAAGTGGTTGGAGGCCTCTAGGACTGCCTTGTATCCGGCGATATTTGCCATTGAACTGAAGTGGCTACATGAACATGGACACCCGTTTGAGTCGAAAAACGAGTCACCTCAGTGCATCGAAAACTTGAGCGCGAGAAATTCTGGGTATCATATCCATCTACCGAACCATGAGTTCAATCATGATTATGGTCCACGCGCGGCAAGAGCATACCGCGAAAGCGTTGGTTTTGCGTTCAGAAAGGCTGGCGATAATGTCTTTGTTTTGGACCGGGTATAAGAATGATATGACGGTGCTGCCTTCCTTCAGCAGCGAGGTTTCTTGGTTAAGCAATGGAGGTCTAACTTTCAGCATAATGTCCGAGGCTTTGAACACTTCTTCTCTGGAAACCAGGGTGGCGCCCGCCGCAGCGTATTGTTCGTCGAGAAATTGAGCCTCCACTCCAGCATTGCGCTCGACAAGCACTTTTCCGAACCCTTTCTTCCGCAGGAGAGCTGCATTTTGAGGCGTAAGCGCGACTCGGCGCTCACTTTCAAAGATCTCGCGAGGTACGCCAACAGTCAACGATGAATAGGGTACACCAGAACCGTCGGGTTCAGGCTTTTCGGAGATGGTGTCATTTGCCACTCTTCTCGTTGCGTGAATATAGCGACATCCTGCTATCAGATAATGGTCTCAGCGCATGCCCAATGGCGCAAGATTACTGAGAAATTTGACCTGAAGATCTAAAAGATCCCGTTATAGCCGACAAGAAACGACGACCATTGAACGCAATGTTCATCGCAAGGTAGGGCCTCGCAGCCATCGGAGAAACGAGGGAGGAGATGTGCACCAACGTGGCACCAGCAACAGTTGTAGGACTCGCTTGGGGGCAGGTTGCAGTTGTTGTGTGCTAAACGCTCTACGAATCGCACAGGTTAGGGGGTGCCGAGCAGGCGGACCGTCGGCCGAGCTTGCCATGTGACTCCATTACCCCGCAAAAGACCTCGGCTAGATCCGAATGCGAACCTGGACTTGCGAAGTCACCATGTTGAGCTGGAAAACAATGCCTACAGCATCTCTGTGACTACGCTCTGTCAAGTGCCAGCTGGCAGAATTGCGCCGAAAATAATCAAACAGACGACTCGTCGTGTTGTCATCTCCTATCACCTCCTTCCCTCACCTTGTACGTTACAATAGGTCGAAGTACAACAACACCTTTACACACATTCTCTGCCGTCATATCTTCCACCACGCATTGGACATCTTTGTAGGCCTCGGGACGCTCTTCTATAAGAAGATCAGAATCCAAACACACGACCTCGGATCCCAGCGATGTTGTCGTAAGCTTCGACTTGTTGGGTTTCGCCCCCGTGTGCAACACTTGCCGCCCATACCGACGACCTGCCCCGTGTGCGAGAGAATGGGCTAATTTGGGCCACTCATCAGCTACGCACATGTGTAAGACGTCGAATTTTACCATTGTATTGGCCATCACCTGTCGGCTGCAGCAGCCATGAAAAGTCTCCTCGGCTTCCTGGACACGGAACGACCCCTTTATCAGCGGGTGCAGCGCCCTTCCTGTGTACCCATAGCTGCATTGGCTCCCCGATTGTGAGAGATTGCATTGTAACAGAATTGTGCGTAACGTCTAAAATCTTGTCTGGCAACGTGGTCTGGTATGATTTATTTTCTTCCGCTGCCAGGTCATCGTTTATGTTCGACGCGCCAGAAATACATTCCTTGATTCTATATGCCACCAAATCTCGGTTGGCGACCGCCCATTGAACGGCGTAATCATGATCAGCGAGGTATTCTTGAAAACATGGAGAGGAAGGCAGAATATATGGATTTGAATTCTCCGCGGTTTCACGGCCCAGTATACTGGCACCCAGGCCCCGAGACCCAGTATGAACTATTGCAATTCATCGGGATCTGTCAGCTCCACAAACACCTCTAGGAAGCGGGTACGCGCAATAGCTCACCTAGGAGATAGAGGGCGCCTTCATCGATATTCAACGAAGCTGCTACTGCAGGGTCCACGATTTTCTCCGTGGCACAGATTTCGGCAAAATGGTTTCCAGATCCCACTGTGCCAAGGCTTGTACTATCGAATTCTGAGGTTCGTGTTATACCATATCTTGCCAGCCATTCAGACGCAGAGCCAGACCAAGGTTCATCAAGGCCTTTCAAGAGAGCAGCAATCTTCTTGGGGTTCGCTCTTGCTCTTGAGGCAGAACCGGACAAGCGATACAACGCGATGCCACATCCCACATCTGAGCCTATGAGTGCAGGATATATGCCTTCTGCAGCAATAGCGCAGCCTGCAGTATTATCGAATCGTGCTCAGACGAAATATAGACGACGAAACGCGATTTACTTACCAATAGGGAACCTACTACCTGGGTGCAGGTCAGGCATTCCGACTGCCAGCCGGACGCCATGAAGTCCAGCGACCTGTTGTAACTGCTTTTTAGCACTGTCGTCGATATAGCTCTTGGAACTATTCAAATCGCATATATCTAGGTTAGCTGCACTTGATTGAAAGGAAAGCAAGGTCGACCTTACGCAATTATTCTTATGGTTCCAGCCGTCGCGCTCTGAATTGGTTTCGGAGGGCCAGCATACGGTTCTCCCCTACTAACCCATACCTTAACTGCGGAGGACAGATCGGTATCTTCATTCCCAAGCAACGCTCCGCCTTGAAGGTAAATCGAGGAAAGGCCTTTAATGCGGAATTTGTTTCTTCCTTCCCGTAAAATCCGTTCCTTCAAATCGAGAGCTCCAAGAGAATCAGCTCCTTCTGGGAGCAGCAGCGTGAATTTACGAGAGTGATCGAAATTGAGAATAACGGTCAGTGCTCTTGAAGGCATGGCTTCGGTATGGGATAGGTCTGAGCAGGACGGACTAGATGAAAGTGGATTCTAAGTACTTCCATTCGAATCTCACTTCAAATGATATAGAACGCATTGTGAGTCATATGCGGGTGCGGAAACCGACCAACAGCGGTGGTGACTGTTTGGGAGCAGGAGTCAATGGGCTGGCCGCCGGCTTGCGCACGTCAGGCGATTAGGGGCTATTATTAGCAAGCAGGGTACCAAATGCATACCTCCTTGTATGTAAGTAGTAAGTGAAAATCCACGTCTACATGTGCAGACAGACCCAATATTGGAAAAACAATCCATTCTTAGCAAGCGCTCATCTCACGCACAACTTCCGGAAATACCAAGTGAGCATGTGTAGGGGTATATTCTTCGCAAACAACCGAGAAGACTCAGCACTTGGCACGCGACGCAAGATGGAAACCGTCATAAATTTCAAGATTTCAAGACACTACCAGTAAATAGTATCCGAAGGTCTAACAGCGCACGCGCACGAAATATTCATAAGTAACCTATGAATAATCATTATAAATAGTTCGATCAATGAATGGAAAGACGTGTCCTATTGACCTTGTCAGTTCCGGCTGGAAGACGCAAGAAACAGCCGTGGAATTTAGACTTGTGGCTTCCCTGTGAGCTCCCGCTCCAACTGCACGCCGGCACGGGTGTGAGGGTGAGCCCAGAGCGCTTCTCCGGCAGCTGGGTCAATCGGGGGAAGAGGTTTCCTGGTTGTCCCTCCGTATCCATACATCTTCTCGAGAAGATATTTGGTCCCCGAGATTGAAGCCTTTGCAATGGTGAAGTCGGCACGCGCAATTATGCCTTGTACCCGTTGGGCTTCCTGAAGGAGCGAAGGATCTTTCTTCGATGCCACACCGAGTTTAAAGAGGTGGACGGTTGCATTCTGTTGCAGAGAAAGAAGTCGCCATTAATATGGATTTTATTATTATAGCCAGCCACATGCCGAGGAAATAGCGCAGGACGTACAGGGAATAAGTTGGCAAGGCCCGTGATAGCACCGTGACCACTGGCATATGTCGACGGAACCAAGAAGTCGGTATATCCACCTAAGACCAGGAATGGAGCCTGGGGATTCTTGCGAGGATGCAAAGAAGCAAACGTTGGGGCGGCAATAGCGTCGGCAATTCTCGTCAATTTTCCAACATTAGCGCAACTGCATGCTTAAATTATTTCTATGTCCAAGAAAAGACGCTGGTGTGAAGACATACGTGAGCTTCACGCCACAAACGTTAGGGCATTCTTCGGCGATTTCTGTTATTAGGTCGGAGTCAAGGTCAATGCCGCCACTTGCCCCGGGGTCTAGAGCGGGTCGTTAATTTGAGAACAGCAACTACAAGAGAAAGAGTGCTCGCAATTATAAATCATCACGGGGATGGGACTCTTCTCTGCAACTTCAACAAAGAAGGCCTTCAAGGCCGCACGGTTATTTGCCAACGCGCCAGCAAAGTAACCACTCGTGATGACGATGACATAGTCAGCTCCAGCCGTCGCGGCCTGGTTCGTGAGTTCAATTGTTTCCCGGGTACTTCCTGCACCTGTTCCAGCGATGATTGGAACGTGGTTGAGCCCTGCGCCGTCTAGTGCCTTCCGGGCCGCGTGAATCAATTTCACCCGCTCAGAATGGGATAGATGAATCGCTTCGCCCATAGACCCCGCGATAAGTGGTCCGACTCCTGCGGTGGCAGTTCTGACGACATGAGCCTCGAAAGAAGGTATATCTGACGGAATATGTGAGCCTAACTTTTGAGCTGAGGGGGTCAAGAACACATACCGAGGTCTTCCGTTTCTGGCAAGAAGAAAGAGAGTATGGGTGCAAAGATGCCCGCCTTTAGAGGGCGAGTTATCCCATTAGCGTGGTATCCGTTAGCGGCCATGGTCAAGGACACAGGGGGGTTATGGAGATGGAGAAGCAAAAAAGCCTGAGCGAAACTCGAGTATATAAACCTCGAAGGTACAACCAAGCGGACCGGGAAGCGCGGCCCGCCAGCGCACCCGTTGACCATTCCAACGCTCGGCGGGCCGATGTCGGATCAACAGCTTGTCCTCGCCGACAGAAGTGCCTCCCTGCGTCTCCTCGCTCTCATACGAACGTTAGAGTTACCCGGTTATCTCTGTCAAGGAGTCATGTGAAGTGAAGTCTTAACCCATTTATGTGGGATTCGGCCGAGTGCTGGCCGAGTGTTCCGATTATTATGTGGCCTATTAGTGCGCTTTGGTGAGATTTTGGGATCGAGAATATACAATCTGTGGGCAGACGTTTATTTAAATCCGATCTTAACGACGCTTACAAGCACGTTTATATACCTTCCAACCTAGACCGTTATTATATGAACTGAGCCAAGAAAATGGCAACGTTGGTCGGCCCAGACTCCAGAGGTAAGATCGCTTTTCCTGCACTGTTGCAGCCAACTTGGAGCAGTATTTATTGGAGACAGGCAGGAGCTACACGCTGACACGATCAAGCAAGCACGAGCCCAGTGATCACGAGTGACAGTGCATCATGAAGGAGAGCCAGAAAAAAGCATTGGCGAGGTTCTTTTGCTTCCTAATTGAGCTGAAAAGTCGCGGTCAGACAATCGTATGGGTCTTGCGTCTCGGTTCAACCTAGATCTGAATCGAAAGGCGCCAGCTCAAATTAACGATGCCAGAGTAGTGGGACTTGGAGTGCTCCATACAGATGGCGCTAGTACTTACAAACCAAACGAAAGGGAAGCCTGTTCAAACAACTTCGAGATTTTGCATCACCTGCCTTTCCCATTGAGTCCACCCTTCCTCATCTTTCTCGCCCATATCGACCAAAGCTTTTTCAAAAGTGTCCCAAGGTATGCACTCGTTGTCTCCGGATTCTTCTGCCTTCAAAACGAAGCGGCCTTGGCGAGAGCGTTTCAATGTTGTTACATGTCCAGCAGAACCAAGACCGTGTGCGAGATCGTGTACAATTGAGCGCACATATGTTCCGCCGGACACTTTCATTTTTAGAACAAAAGCAGTAGGTCTGACGCCATCAGTCGCTGCTTCAGGGTCGTCTTTGATAGTTGTGTCTTCCTGAGCACCTTTGAGCGCGGTCTCCAGGGCTTCTTTCTCTTCAGGCGACATCTTTTTTTCAGGCCAAGAAAAGGAATGATCCTGACCCAGCCATTTCACGATCTCCAAGGAGTGGACGGTGACGGAACGTGGCTCAATAGGACGAGGAAGAGGAATGCCCTGTCGGGCATATTCATATAGCGGTTTACCGTCCATTTTTAACGCGGAAAAGCTGAAGACGCGGTTAATCTTAATCTCTACGTGGGTGTAAGTGAGTGGACGCACATGGGAGGTATTTGAGTTATTTCTCCTCGGAATTGGGGAAGTGCGGCTTCCACTTTTTCTCTTGTAACATGTTGCCATGGGGCGAGTCTGACGCGCACACCTTCACTATCATAAGTATCGGTTTCACATCCGAGTAAACAAGTTGTCTCGTATTCCTAGTGGTAGATCATGTTCAGGTGGGGGATGGTAATGAATACAAAATTATTTACCTTTGTGCAATTAAGAAAGTCGTTCAATTTCTTTGTTCCTTTTCCGACACCAATCACTGAGCGGGAATTTAACTTTTCTGAAATGGTCGACAGGGCATTTGCGAAGCTTACCTAGAACACCATCCGCCAGTGGGTCCAAAGTGCCGCCCTGCCCAACCTTGACAGATTCCCGCCCATGTTTTCCTCGTCGGCGGTCGATTTTCTTGTCTTTGATTTTGGCAAGTTTATCTGCTTCAGCGAACAACTTTGAGCGCGCAACCAGTAGTTGTACATCATTTACGACGGACATGCTCGTTGGACCAGAGGGCTTGACGACACCGAACAGAGCCGACACAGGGAATTTTGAGAGGGAAACTTTAGGCATATTGGCGGATCTGTAATCAATATTACTTTTGAAAAGTAGGCGTGAGGGCGCTTTGAGACTGATCAAAAACGGTGACCGTCGGAGGTTACTGAACTTTGAAGGAAAGTGGAATTTTGAGGTCGACTGCCATCATCCGCTGGAACGTGATCGATCATGGCGCCGATCTCACGTGGCTGGCAATAAGTATTGCCAATCTTGAATCGGCTTGGCAGCAAGTTGATGCGCAGACGAAGGCGATTTTCAACGCAACCGGAAAGCCGAATGATACCACATGCTCACGGTAAATATTTTCATATATGTAATGAAATTGGTGGAGGATTCCGAGTCAGGGTCCCCGATTTCACCCACCATCTCCTAACCGTCTTCCGCTCACTGTTATGGTTCTCTCTTCTCAACTGGCTTCGTCTAGCTGGATCCCGCAGAATGACCAGGCTTATCCAACTTCCGGAAAAGAAATATACGAGCGACCTTTAGGCCTTCTGGAGCTGGGATTTTACTGGGATGGAGTTTTTCAACGAACTGCGGATACATTGCAACATGCAGAGTTAAGAGTCGACTCAACCAGGTTGGACTCTAAGTACGCCTGCAGTTATGCAAGCATATCTAGAGCATGGATGCGTCTTAAGCAGCAATTTCCTCTTCTAGGTGCTCGAATAGAAGAGCGGGGCGAAAATGCGGTGTTCTTTGTCGTTGCAGCCGAA